>VZTE01005077.1:2701582-2861204 GCA_013397775.1 Eulacestoma nigropectus | reverse complement strand
CCCCCCACGCCGCTGCCGCCACCGGCTTGTGGCCCCCCCTACGCGGCGGGGCCGGGGCCGCGCTCCGTCACGCCGGGCGGCTCAGGCGCAGCCAGCCATGGGCAACGGGGACAAGCAGCCCCTGGGGACGGTCCCACACGGGCCCCGGGGGGGCGGTCTCGAGGCGGGCGAGGGGAGAGAGCGGTGCCGGACACGCCGGGGCGGGCGCCGAGGGGAGTAACGGGACCCTTCGCGCCCTCACGGGCCAAGGGCCGGCGCGGGCCCTGCGCCCGCCAGGCAAAACGGCCGCCACGGCCCGGCCCCGCCGCCCCGACCGGGGGAAGGCCCGGGCCACCCCGGCGGCAGCTGGTACCGCTGCTCACACGTGAGGCTCGGCCAGCCCCGCCGCCTCCCTGCCCCCCTCCCTTCCTCCCTCCCTCCCTCCAGCGAGGCCCGGTGGGTCTGGCAGGCCGTCTCGGCAGCCGCTGACGCGGCGGCCCCGTTACCTCGGCCTGCTTGCGGACCGCATTGTCCGGGCTGAGCAGGTTGCCGAGGAGGGCGTAGAACTGCTCCTGCTCCGTCGCCGCCATTGCTGCGAGAGGGAAGGAGAGGGAGGAAGGGGGAGCGCCGGCCGCGCCGCCGGCGAGGGAACGAGGGGCGGGGCCGCAACGCCAGCCGCGCTCCCATTGGCTGCGGCGCACGGAGCCTCGCCCTCGATTGGCCCTGCCTCCCTTTGACGTCCCGGCGGCTCGGGGCGAGGCGGGCAGCGGGGAGCGGCGGCTCAACCGACCCCCAATGGGGGTTCGTCTCCTCGCGTGTCATTGGTGCGCCGCCGCGCCGGGGGCGGGAGGCAGGGGCGGCGGAGCGCTCTGATTGGCGGGTGGCTCTGGCAGCCCCGGCGCGATTGGCCGGAGCCGCGGTCGGGCGGTGCGGGCAGGGAGGGGTCGCGCCGGGACGCGGAGCGGGGGCCGGGCCGGGGGGAGGGGAGGGACGGAAAGCGCGGGAGATCGCCGGGCGTCGCCTCCCGGCGCTCGGTGACGTTGTGCTGGTGTCCCGCCACACTGAATCACAGTGTGGAGTCGCTGGATCACAGAACTCAGGTTGGCACGGACCGCGGGGATAGCTGGTCCCAGCTCTCTGCTCAGGCAGGGTCGTCCTAGAGCACGTGGCACAGGATTGCATGGAGACAGTTCTTGAATATTTACAGTGAGGGAGAATCCACAACCTCTCTGGGCAATCTGTTCCAATTGAAAGGAATGAGAAAGAGGTGTCTTTACAAACAAATTGTGGGTCTGCTGGTAGATAAAGCCAGATACGGAGACGTGAAAGAAGCAATGGGAGGAACCATAAATTCCGTAGGAATTCCACTAAATTAACACAGACTGTTACTCACTCAAGACTGTGCTAATCCCTGGATTTAGAGAAAAAGAACAAAGACACAAGGAAAAGAATGGGGGTGGGGGGTGTTTACACAGTAGAAAGGGGGTTTGTATTAAGCGATTCGGGAAGTCTGTACCTCTCAAGTACCTCAGCCAATGGGGAAAGAGAGAGGGAAATGCGGCCGGGAAATTAGGATAAATAGGAGGCTGCATCCTCCAGAAATTTGAGATACCCCGTGGGAAATGCTCATGACCTCTGCCTTAATTCGAATAAAGTAACAGGACTCCTCTGTCTCCATTTTGGACATAAACCTCTGATGTTTTTGGATTAATTTTCCTGATACAGTGCTCAGTCACTTGCATAGTAAAAGAAGTTCACCATCATGTTATGTGGAAATTCCTGTGTTATCAGTATTTGCCCATTGTCTTCTGTTCTATTGCTCAGCACCATCTAGAAGAGCCTGGCTCCATCCTCTTGGCACCCTCCTTTCAGATACTGATAGACATTGATGAAGACCCCTCTCAGCCATCTCTTCTTGAGACCAAGAAGGCTCAACTCCCTCAGCCTTTCCTTGTAAGAGAGTTGCTCCAGTTCCCTCATCCCGCTCTGCTGAGCCTGCTCCAGGAGCTCCATGTCTCTCTTGTTCTGAGGAGCCCAGGACTGGACATAGCACTCCAGATGTGGCTTCACCAGGGCTGAGCAGAGGGGCAGGATCACCTCCCCTGACCTGCTGTCAGTGCTCTTCCTCATACTCCCCAGGAGACCATTGGCCTTCTTGGCCACAAGGGCACTGCTGGCTCACAGACAGCTTGCTGTCCACCAGGACTGCCAGGTCCTCCTTCTCAGAGCTATTTTTCAACAGATCAGCCCCCAGCCTGTGCTCGTCCAGGGAGTTATTCTTCCCCAACTGCAGGACCTTGCATTTGCCCTTGTTGAATTTCAGAAGGTTCTTCTCTGCTCATCTCTCCAATCTGTCGAGGTTTTATTTGATTGAATAAAACTTAGTTAGTATTTCCTTTGGTCATAGGGGATATCACAGGTTCATAATGTGCATGGTGGGAGGCCTTGAGCATTGCCCAGCTCATTGGTGGAGGGCTCTGTGCCTCAGGGTGTGCCAGCCAGCTGTTAGAGGTGCACCGCCCAGCTGTTCGGGGTGCAGCCGCAGGGCAGTGGCTGGCTGGGTCAGGTACCACCTTCTACTGTGCCTCGGCTGTGCCCAGGGAATGCTGGTGGCTTTACAAGCAGGAGGAGTCAGCCAGTGAGCTGGTGGAGAAAAGAGATAGCTGATAGATAAATAGATAGATAGATAGATAGATAGATAGATAGATAGATAGATAGATAGATAGATGGAAGGAAAGGAAGGAAGGAAGGAAGGAAGGAAGGAAGGAAGGAAGGAAGGAAGGAAGGAAGGAAGGAAACATCTTGACTGCATCAAGAAAGGATTGCAGGCAGGGCTAGAGAATGCTTTTAAACTGACTGAAATCTCAGAAAGGCCGTAAGTGAAGATGAAATATAAAAGCAATGGTGCTTTCTAGTGTGAAGTGCTCTGCTGTAAATGTCCTTAGACCTCAGCTATGTGGATTAGGTGTTTATAAGTTGTTACAGGTTCTGGAGGGCCTTTTGGATATCTTCTTGAAATAGGCATGATTTTTCTGCCTTTTCATCACCTGTAAATTGGTTTGTATGAACTTCAGTAACATTGCTGTCTCCTTTCCATGCATAAACAAATGTGTTTGCTTTCATCTTAACTTGTCTTAATGGTGATTTCACCATAAATCTGTAGTAGGGTTGTTAGTTAAAGAGTACAGTATCTGATGGGGGTTGGGGAGAGAATGTAAACCATAGGATATGGAAAATTGTTTTCTTGCTCCTGCTGGTTTTTGCATTTGTAGATGCAGGGAGTGGGTTGTTATATAAAAACTGTCTAGGTGTCTTTGAGAAACAGCGAGGCATATGAAATTTGCCTAAGACCTGAAAAACGGTTGCCAAATTGTCTTTGGAGTACCAATGATGAACATCAGATTCCATTAGAGCTCCCTTGGAAGGGGGAAGGCAGGGAAGGCAGGAACAACCTGATGCAGTTCATTAGGGAAAGCCAAGCAAGAGTGTCTCTCTACGTGTGTATGCATGTGTGTTTGTGTTCTTGTGTATGTGATGATCAATAAACTTAATAGTATAATGCTCTAGGAGTACATTTGAATACATTTCACCCTGCTATTCAAAGCTTAGAAGGGAGCATCTATACTGGGTGGAGATCAGCAGATTAATGCTGTTCCACTTCAAATCCTGACAGTTTGGGGAAAGCAGATTAAAAACTTCACTTAGGTAAAAAGCAGTTAAGATGTTGGAAAGATTCCCAAGCTAACAAAATTGTCACTAGTGCAATGTGATCAGAGAGTCTGCCACATCAGGTGCTCGTTCTCAGTCGGGACAAGTTTGAAGTGTGGGAAGCAGCCAGAAACTATGCTGAAAGAGCAGGTATCAGTACTAAAGATGGTTTGAACAAGTATCTGAGGAGAGCTCAAATAGATACAGCCACAAAGCAGCCAGCAACAATGTTGGTATTGCTGGATAGTGCCCGATTGCTGCAGTCTGTTTAAAACAACAACAACAACAACAACAAAAAGACAGGAGAAAGTATGATAGCAGAAATCAGAAGGATTACCTTGACCTCTTCTAAACAGTTAAGGCCCAGGAAGTGTGTTGAACTGTAGTTTATCCAATGAAATTTTATTGATGTTTTAAAGCTTGGATGGACTCTGAAATTGAAAATTCAAGTCTTCGAAAAGCAGAAGCTTCAGTGTAGTATTGATTAAACTTCACAACTCTGCAAACAAATGGATTATAGAGAGAGGGAGAGCTAGAAAACTATTTATTATACCTGAGGAATGCTATCATGTTTCTTACAGAGTAATAGGAGATGTGGAATGACAAATAAAATGAGGAAAGGTGTCTCAGATTCTTGTAAAATACTTTCTGATGCTGACTTACAGATGAATGGTTTGATGTGTATGTGTTTTGACATTCAGAAGCAAAGAATGAGATGAAGGTAAAGAAAGATACTGAAGATACTGCGAAATAGATTAAAACGTCTTTGCAAAGCACAGCAACAGGCTAGCAGTGCCGTATGAGGAGATCTACCGTAAGTTTGAAGTGACTGTTGATGGTCCATGTGGATTCCATATACTCTACATATCACAAAAAAGTGCAACCATGATAGCCTCAGAGGCCAGAGAAGGGTTAGAAAGTGCATCAGGGCAGATGTCCAGCAAAAGTCAATGGAACGGAGTAAGCTGATGTCAGTGGGAAGCTGTGCTCTAGCGGGGGCTGTCCGAAGCTATCTTGGCAGAGCAAGCTATCTGTGAACAGCATGCAGTGTCTGATGATTGCTCTGGCCAAAATGTGGGGTGAGGCAAAGAATTACAGTCGTGTCAGTAATGAGCATCAGCAGTGGACTACAGTTTTCACAAATCTGGTCATCTGTTTCTTGTGCTAGGAGCTCAGAAAAGACATAGTGGTCAGTTCCCATGCCTAAAGCATCGGGGTGAGATGCCTGTAACTATAAAGGGTGCCGAGAGAGATGCTGCTCTTTCAATTCTACTCCAAAAAGCCCTGACCTGTGGCTTCCTACTGGTTTTCTGTGTTGGTAAAGCAGAGCTAGAAGGTGATACAACCATGTCTAGCCACCAGCTGAGGTGTCTACTAGACTGGTGAGCATGCTGGGAGTCTGGAGAATTGCCATCAACCACTAATGAGATCCAGAATTCTTGGATGGGAAATTTCTGAAGCCATTGAAATGGTTAATAAGCTTAATGACAAGGCAGGAAAGCTTCACGTGCAGGTTATACGGTAGGTCCTACACACTACAGACTTGAAAAGCTCTTGTTGTGAAGACGCTTTGGACATCTTGTAGAGCTGCAAAGAGGCATCCCATACTTCCCTCCTGCCAGATTTTCTCACTGAAGTCAGATATCCCTTGGAGGACATCAAACTGAGGGAATCTTGCTACTCCGAGAAAGCAGAACGCAGAAGGACTTGTATATATGCCTAGGAGTATTTTCTGAACAAATATACCTGATAAAAAAGTTCCGTCTACCCTCACCAGAGACCACCAGACAGTGCAGAATAATGAAGTGTACAGGGCTGGGATAACCTGTGGAGATAAGTGACTTGAACAGGGCTCTGCCCCAGGTAATTTTACCAAAGAGTGATACAGTGGAAAAAGTAGGAGACCGGGCTTTTGTGTGGATTGCAGATAATGCTACACTGAGGCTGTGCCTGCTGTGTCAGAAGACAAGGCAGATAATTTACTGAGCAGCCTGAGCAATGCCAAGTTCTACAACCTGCCAAACTTCACGAAGCAGCACGTGAACTTAAAAAAATAGTAGTTTGTATGCATCACGAATGTAGGCCTTTGAGTTCCAGACAAAATACTGTGATTTTGTTAATTTAGGAGGCAGCTTTCTGACGTTTATAAGCCCAGTGTTCGTAGAACTGCATGATTTGATGCATTGACAACACAGAGGCTGAGAAGAGTGCAAAACTTGTGTGGTTTATATTGAAAAAAATGGATAAATTATGAAAAAATAATTCAATTTTAGTCAATAACAGCAAGAGGTGGTAGGGAGAGATGTAACTGCTTTCTGAGAGACTAATATAAAGACATGAGATTAGCTTGTACAAAAAAAAACCCAAACAAAAATTGACCATTCATAAAGTTTTTTCTTAAAATAGAATTCAATGTTATAGAATTCAATTATTATTGAAGATTTGTAGATTACTGCAGTGGTATTGTTGCTTTTATTGAGGCAGTTTGTCAAAAGCATCTCTCTGACAAGACGATCTAAACAAAGGCTTTGACCAGATTAAAGAACCTTTCTGACCCTCTCTGTGTTAGCCTGGCCACAGGCAAATACACAAATGATCCTGTCAGTGCTTCAGATGCAGGTCTCTGGAGGATGCTTTTCTTGAGATGGAAAGGGAGTATTGCTTTTAAAAGCGAGATATGAACAGAATTACTGCAGAATGAGTACATTGCCACTGTGTGGGCTATTAGGTGAAATACCATTTCCTCACTCACAAGTTCAGTGTCCACAGGGAATAAATAGCAGTGAAATTTTTGTCAATGTCTCATAATATTCATGGTACATGTCCTTTACCCCTAAAGGGAAAAACTTGACCACATTAGAATGAATTCAGTATGAAAGAATGTAGTTTTGAATGAGTGAATGTTGGCAGGTCTGGTTACATATTTATTTCTTTGGCAAGCCCCTGTGCTCCAAGCCTGTTGCCAAGCTCTGAGGAAATAGGCAGATTCACAACCATTTTCAGAACTTTCTGTTAGCTACTCAATAACCTTTTTTATTGTATAACATGTTTTATGAGCACACAGAATGATAGTAAAGTCATATTTTTTCTGAAGCAATGAACAAGGTGCTGTGGAAAACCTGCTGAGCTCCCACAAAAAACTATGCTGTTCCTACTGAAAAAATTGAAAGCTGCCTGCTGTATTAAGATGGTAAAAGCCTCTTTGCTCTCAGCTGGTTTGACATTTCATCAGGTATTATTCAGAAATAATGTAAAATCATGGAAACCACTGTGGAAATGGAATACTCCTATATCTAGGTCATCTTGTCAGAATTCAAGGTTCCTGCTCCCTCCAGAACTGATTCTGCCTTAATGTTGCACAACTTCCTTTCTCCTTCCAGGTTCCATATGTGGGAGAAAAGAGATGGCTAAATAGTCACAATTCAACAATTCAGTTTGCTATATTGGTAGAAAAAGAACCCTTTCAGCAGGAATCAAATTTGCAATTGTTTGTGCATTAGACAGAGCATCAATTGATTTGGCATATTGTTTGTCTTATAACTGGCAAATCCATTGGAAGGAAGCATAGTCTGGAAGCACATAATTATAGCAAAGTGCGTTTCCAAATTACAAAGACTGATGTGCCCAAACATGAGTTGAATGTCAAATTTCCTTTATTCTGTGGTTTAACTCAATCACTTGCTAATTTTTTGCATATAATATACTGCATTTGTGACACCTTTATAAAAGCTTACCTACTGTTAACCTGTTTCAACACACCTTCTGAAAGAACACTTTCAGATCTTCAGATTAAAGAAAAGGTTAATTGCATGTTTAATAGGGCCAGTGTTAATAAGAGACTGAGAAAAACATGAAAATGTGATTCATTGTAAAGGAACTGTTGAATAATCCATATGGAAAAAAAAAAGATATTAAATTCAGTCAGTCATAGTCTTTGATAAGTAAGAGGAAGAACATATGGAGACAAGACAGATAGAAAATTAGGTTTGATTCGGTAAAGGAATAGTATGGCAAAACCACCAATGTTCTTTGGGGTTGCTCAGCAGAAGCATGGCTTCCCAGCGTGGGGAGAGGCTCATTGCTATGCAAGCATCACCTCTTGTGATCAGAGCAAAGTAGCAAGCTCAAGTGCAGATTACAAGTTGTGCATGTGGCATTTCCATTCCCTTTGATGAAAACTGAATGTGCTTATCACAGGAAAGGCTCTAACCTAGAATTAGGAGTCTGGGAGGATGCATTTAAAAGGAAAAGCTAGAAGTGATAATCAGCAATTACCATGATAGATTCTACAAACACGAATTACACTGTTGAGAGTTATATGAAGTATTACATATCTTTACAAATGGGCTAAATTAAGGGGGAAAAAAAATCCTTTGGCTATATTTTTGGAAAATTTTCCTTGAACTTCCCTGATCATATGAGGATATGAGGTCACATATGTAAGTAATTGCAGTAACGGAAAAAGATTTCCAAAAAAATGTCTTTGCACAGGAAACTTAGGTATTTTCCAAATTCTAAATGCTTAGCTTTGCAAATTTAAATATTTTTCAACACTATTATAAAAAAAAAAAAGGTAATAAAAAAATCTGTCATATAGGATTAAGACAGGACCTTGTAAATGTATGGTGTTCCCTCTGGCCTGGCTTTCCAGTGAGTATTTGAACCTTTCTGTACTTGTCAGGTGCTACAGATTGGTTCCAGCTGTTAACCTGGGCAAAGCCTGCTCAGATGTGGTCCTGCAGAATAAAAATCCAGCTCAACAGTGGCCCATAGGATTCTCACTCTAATCAACATTTTGCTGAAATTTTCTTGAAAATGTTATAACAATTCTCTCTTCAGCATGCATGAACTGTGATTTTTTTTTGAAGATTGAGCAATATTTTGACAGTGTGCTAACTTACAGTTACTTTTTCCAAGGACATTTTATGTCATTTAAAAATTCCTCAGTTCAAATTTCAGGGCCTTTCAACCAGGCATGTCTCAAAGAAAAGCTTGTAAAAATTTGTTGATGCAAGAAAATGAAAATACTGTCCTTTAGTTCCATTCTTGGAAATGCCTGATGGCTCTGCATGAAATCAAACTAAAAGTATTTGATACAAACATGACAAATTTTAGTCCAGATTGTAAAGTTCAATAAAATTTAAACAGTAGTTGGGGTACCAGCTGAGTTTATATCATGCTTTAATTACCCTCTTATTTATAGGTTACATAGTTATGTCATCTCAAATAATTGTGATGTCTTCCAGCTATTAAATTGCATTCTTGACTGTAGCTCCTGGGGTCTGTTAGACATAGAATATAAAGTGGCATTGGTTCCACTGACTTGTTTTTCATTATCCTGTAGAAACTGAAAGTTGTTCCCTAAGAAAAATGAAGGTCACATTGTTTAATTAAAAGAAGATTTGATTTTTTAAAATAGGGATGGAGACTGAGAACAGTTTGCAAGACATACTGAGCTCCAAAGAGTTTCAGTTCAATCTAGTTTAATTTAGTTTTAATTGCCCTGAATACCAAACTTATCTTAGAACTCTAGGAAGCCCTTTGTTTTTCTTTTTGTCTCCTCCAGCTTTCTAACGTTACATTTCTCTAGCTGTCTTTCATCAAATAAATCTTACATAAGCTATCTGTAATTCAGGTATCTCTGTTGTTTGTGCTTTCACTGAATTTGGTTGGAGCCTGTGATTCTTTTCTATGCCAAAGATAAGGTGAAGAGGTAATTGAGAGCAGTCCTGTGGAGAAGGACTTGGGGTTGGTGGTTGATGAAAAACTCACCATGAGCCAGCAGTGTGAGCTCGTAGCCCAGAAAGCCAATTAAATCCTGGGCTGCATCCAAAGCAGCATGGCCAGTGGGTCTAAGGCAGTGATTCTCCCCCTCTGCTCTGTGAGACTCCACCTGGAGCACTGCATCCAGCTCCAGTACCATCAACACAGGAAGAACTGTTCCAGGGGAGGTTCAGATTGACAGCAGGTAGATTTTCTTCACTGAAAGGGTGGTCAAGCATTGGAATGGCCTGCCCAGGCAGACGGTGGAGTGACCATTCCTGAAAATGTTCAAGAAACAGCTGGACATGGCACTTAGTGCTGTGGTTTAGTTAACAAGGTGGTATTCAGTCAAAAGTTGGTCTCGATGATCTTGGGAGGTCCTTTCAAACTTTTATTGATTCTGTGATTCTAATGGTTGTTTCTGTCCTTTATAACAACTTCTCCCCCTCCAGCTCTACCTGAAAACCTTTTCTAATGTATTTTTTAAACAAAAGTATTTCAAATATCTCTTTGTTGTGCCTTACACCTTAATTATCCTAAAATGTCAAGGTGCCAAGATGTTGATTTGCATTCAATTTCTTCTCACTGGTGTAGCAGAAAAAGATCAAGCTCAGTTTCTACAGCAACAAGAGTATGCTTTTAGTAGTATTCTCTTGTTTTATGGTTCTAACATCTACATATTTTAATATAATATGTAAATAAGTGTGAATAGTAAGAGGACTTTACTCTTTTTTAACTGGTGTGTTGAAGGGCTGGATGCCTGAAAATGCATGCTGGACTGGGGTTTTGTTGTGTGGTTCAGTAAAACATACTATCCTTTGCTTGCCTTCTTTCTGCATGGGAGATTGAAAAGTATAATGCAAACCGAAAAAACTCACACATTGTCATCATTGCAAGGGATGACGTGTCTATGGTAGTTTGCTGTGGCAGTTTTTTGTAGAAAGATGAAAGACAGATGTTTGATGAAACAGTTAATGAAAAAGAATGATACTTGAAGCAGTTGATAAAACAACTGCTGAAGGGGCATGTCCTATTGATGGATGATTTCTCTCTTTCAAGTGAGCTCTCTTGCAGGTAATAAATACTAGCAAACAGTAACAGCCATCTAAACAGAAGGTTTAGAAATCACCACACCTCTGATTAGCCTTAACAGAGCAATATTTGCTTGATATTGACAGAATCTCATTATAGATAAATTAAGACCTTTCAGGGAAGATCGCATTTATCTAATGAAAGCTTTTTGTGGGACAGAGTATTTAAATTCTGATAGTTTTGCTAAATAAGGTCCAATTGATTTTTTGTTTCCTCACAGCATTTCTATTGTTCTAAAGTCCAGCCATTGCAATGGTCTAATAAAATGGTTGGGAAAAAGAATTGATGAACATGTGTTGGGTTTTTTTAAGATTAACGTAAGAAAATGGAATAAAAAAGATCTGTGGGAAAGCAGGATAAATTTGTAGAAAAATCTCCTTCGGGGTTTTTCCTTGTTTTCTATTTTCCTCAGATGACCTTTTCTTTTCTTTTCTTTTCTTTTCTTTTCTTTTCTTTTCTTTTCTTTTCTTTTCTTTTCTTTTCTTTTCTTTTCTTTTCTTTTCTTTTCTTTTTTCTTTTCTTTTCTTTTCTTTTCTTTTCTTTTCTTTTCTTTTCTTTTCTTTCCTTTCCTTTCCTTTCCTTTCCTTTCCTTTCCTTTCCTTTCCTTTCCTTTCCTTTCCTTTCCTTTCCTTTCCTTTCCTTTCCTTTTCTTTTCTTTTCTTTTCTCTTTTCTTTTCTTTTCTTTTCTTTTCTTTTCTTCTTTTTCACTTGCTGATACAAATACTTCAAAAATACAGGGACAGACACATTCTGTTGTTCTTAAAAATTCTCAAAGGTAATCAATAACACACTGGACCAGCAAAAAACTGCCCCAGATTTTTCCCCTTAGGCATATATGGTGCAATACAAAGAGAAAATCTATGGAAAAAGTGGTTGTGTGATGTTTTATCTCTGCGCTTTTTGTGTTTGTTATTTGGATGCTGGGCTTATTTTAGCCACTGTTTTTGTCTGCTGTAGCCCAGGTTCCAGGTCCTGGATGTTTTAAAATTGTACAAGTCTTCCTAGGCAAGCCATGCCTAGCCTGGAAAGTAGGTTGTTTGGAAATAGGGACAGGAAGAGAACCATCTTCACGACTCTTGCTATATTTGGTCTCATTTGGCATCACAGTCATAAATAAACATGTTTCCTTGGGAGGATATAGTTCTGTTTTGGAAAATATGAACAAAGATCCAGAATAAAAAAATCATAATGAAGTACCCCTGGGAAAATTCAATGATGGAAGTGGCAGGTGAAAACTTGCATTAGAGTTCTGTCTGGGAATACACAGGTCCTCGCTTCTTCATTTTTGCCTCCATGTTTTGCTCCTAATGCAGTAAGACACATGTCCTATCCCTGGGCACATCATCTTTTAATATTAATCATCTGTCACGTTCCCATCTGGAACATCTATGAATGAAGATGACAAAACATCTGAGATATTAAACTGGCAGCATTAGGACCATTAAAAATAGAAGCTTAAGCGTTCCTTCCAACCTTCTGATTTCCCATGAAATGTCTGGGTGTGCTTTCCATTGCAGAGAAGGTGCCAGGTTAAAAGGATTTTAAGCTGGACCCAGTATGGCAAATTTTGATCCTAATGGGAAAACTGTTAATGTGATGAGTTGGTTGTCTGTCAGTTACAGAATATAGCAACTGGAGAGTATCCCGAAGTTCTTTCTCAGAAGGAAACACTCTTTCCCCAAAACAGATTGTGAAGTGAAATAGACCTCTGCTTGTCCTCAATGTTAGGGAAGAAATCAGCGTGCTGATGCAGCAGCATCCTACATAGTATGTTGCATTGTCCAGGCAACCAGCAGCTCTGCCTTAGTTATACTGAGTGGTGTTCCCACAGGTCTCAGAAGTAACTTACCTGCTGCAGTGCAAGTGAGTTGTCTGATGAAAGCATCTGCTTGTGGATTGTATGTTTCAAGAACTTTTTCAATGGTTAGATCTAGAAAAGTGTGAGGGTGCAGTGAAGAGATACTTATTTTCCTGCTACATCAAGGACTAGAAGAGTCTCATGGCAGGTAGTAATTCAATTTCCCAGTAAAACAGTCTAATTTGTGTGATAGCAGGAAGTAGCTTTGCAGACACAACAGTTAAGGTGTGGTTGCTTTGACTAAGAGCACATCTTGATGTTTTAATGCAAGGAAATGCTTGGCTGTGATTATCTTGAGGGGTAGCTGATTCTAAGAAATGTGCACAGCCTCTGGGACTACCACCCATCTGGATTCAGATTATCAGGCTCTGAGGGCTGTCAGCATTGCCTCTCTCACACATGCAACATTTACAGCAGGAGCAGCTTCATGCTATGGCTTGGTTCATCTCTGTTTTTAGAGATTTCATGCTGTGTAAGATTTATTTCCGTGCTGAAGCCACTCAGAGTCCATACAGCTGGCTTGCTCTTCCCTCCAGCAATGACACCAGTTTCCTCACATGCCTGTGATTGTCAGCAGTCTACTCACTTTTTTGTAGTGCATGGCAGATCTGATGACAACTGGCCTCTTTCAGGGTTGAGAAGTCACACGAAGAAATCCTGCATCATCCTGAAGGTGCCTTTGCCTACAGAGGGTCCATGTTATGTTATCTGTGGGGAATGCTGTACATTGCACAGGTAGAGCTGCAAGCACAAGTTAGGGTTAGGGGGCTTCATGATGGGAAGGAGCACTTTTCCTGCTAGGAGGAGAAAGATTCAACATTAAGACTCTGGAAAAAAGAGCCTTCAGTGAGGCAGCCTTGTACCAGACAAATGGAGCCACATCTGAATCAGAGCACTGGCATGTCATGGAAAGTGTCAGTCAGGCAGCACAGCAGAGACACTGTTAATGGAGCAGAGAAAGATTGCCCAGGAGCACTGGGCTGAGTGGATACTCAGGATGCTTAGGTAAGGTCTGCTTCCTCACTTAACTGGGCTCCTGGAAGAGAGAAATAGCACAAATAAGTTTGGGGATGAATCAATAAAAGGGTCTTTAAAAAATGAGACAGATTATGTGGTTGCTTAATTTGGCTTCTAAATTATGAACAAATGTGGGTAAATAATTTTCTCTCTTAATGATTCCCTGATGAAAAAGATTCTTTACAGGAAGGACTGCTTTTGATCTTAGCCAGAATTTCCAGGGAAACGTCTCTGATGCCAGAGATTTGTTTGGTTTTTATGTTGTTGGGTTTTTTTCTCCTACAGAATGAGCCCCAAACAATGAATTTGCACAAGTGGAAATCACTACAGTAAAATACTGTAGTCTGTGCACATATCCATGCCACATGTGAAAACTGCATTGAGCAATTACCATTGTGTGTGTTGCTTTGGGATTAACCAGCATGAAATATGTGTGGATGTCTCTTGGGGGGTGGTGGCGGTGGTGTGGCAAGTGTTTAAAACTCCTGGGGTGAGGATATGAACATCACCTGCCAGAGTCACTTTATTTGCATTGTCTGATGATTGATTTATTTGCCAAATGAAGTATCAGTTTTATTTACCAAATATAATGTGTAAATCTCTCTATTCAGCAGCATTCCTTGATGGTGGTGCCAGGTTGATGGTTGGACTAGATGATCTTGAAGGTCTCTTCCAGACTTGATAATCTGTGATTCTGTGATAGTTTTATTGAGCTTGGTTTTACTGGCTTGTGTGGGTTGCTTGCTGCTTCATTATACTTGAAAAAACTTTAGAGTGTGACTACCACTTCTTATTTCCTCCCAGTTAAGTGGACAACAAGCAGGGGTTAGAAAAACAGTGTAAGTAAACCCACACATTTACACTAATACAAATTTAATATCAATGAACTGGAGATGGCTGATTCTTTACAAAAAGAAAATTAGTTGTCTTAACTATCAAAATGCTATCTGAAAAATCAAAGTAAAAACCAATTCAGGCAGCTGTAATGGTAGAAAAAGAATAGAACTGGTTTTAGTTGGAAGGGACTCGTTTTGATCATCTACTCCAACTGCCTGACATTTCAAGACTGACCAGAGGTTAAAGTGTGTTATTAAGGATATGTCCAAATGCCTCATAAACACTGACAGGCTTGGGGCATCAACCACCTCTCTAGGAAGCCTCTTCTCAGGTTTGACCACTCTCTCTGTAGAGAAGTGCTTCCTAATACCCAGTCTAAACCTTTTCTGACACAGTTTTGAATCATTCCCACACATCCTATTGCTGGATCCCAGGGAGAAGAGGTTAGCATCTCTCTCTCCACTTCCCCTCCAAAGTAAGGTGCAAAGAGCACTCCTCAGCCTCCTTTTCTCCAAACTAGACAAGCCTAAAGTCCTCTGCTGCTCCTCACAGGAAATGGCTTCCAGCCCTTTCACCAGCTTTGCTACCCTACCCTGAATGGATTCAAGAACCCTCACATATGTGTCCTGTAGTGCCCGTGTTGTTTTCCTTCCTTTTTAATCCCTTTCTCTACCTACATGGCAGATCTCCCCATAAGGCATCTCTTTGGTGTTTTGTTACTGCAGGCTTCCTATCTATTTAAAGAAGAGCAGTAGCTGCCACCCAAGGGCAGTTCAGTTCACTTGGCTCTGGGATTATTCCAGGATGTTCCTCTCTTCTTTCTGTTGTCAAAGCCTAGGATGATGGGATTTCCAGTGTAATTATGCCATTTAGGGTCTAGATCCTCTCTCACATTGCATGGGAGCTGGGAGAAGGAGGGCTGCTTTCCTCCCTGCTTGCTGGTGCTAACCGTGGTCTTGAAGAGTTGGTGGACTGGGTGTGACAGAACCTTTGGCTGGGCACTTGGAGAAGTTGCTGACTGAAGTCACGTACCTTTGTGTCTGTGCTAGAAATTTCAGAAATCCCTCAGAGGGATTGCAGGGATCAATGGATCCTGCAAGTGGAATGCTGCAGGAATCAATGCATAGACTCCACACAGAGCACAGAGAGCCCATGACTGGTGCTTATCTCTGTAGGAAATGTTGCAGAGAAGCCTGTTTGGACATCAGTGTGTGAAGTGGTCTGGTAAAGTTAGCTCAGTTGAAATAACCAGATTAAATGCTAAAGAACTGTCCCTGCATGACAATAGCTTTTGGTGTAACTTCCTAGAAAGGGAGAAAGACATCCTGCTAACCAGGCTCTTCTGTATCCTCAATGGACTGAGATGCAGTGATTGTGATAAGAACTTTTTGCAGGTCTCCTCCCCCTTCTTCCAATGAAGTCGGTTTCCTGGAAGAAGCATACTGTGGAAGCAAATGAATTTGGTGCCTACTGCATGTCTGGGCAAAGGACAAGAGGATGAGAGACCATTGATAAATTGACTCTGACCTTACCCTTACTATATATCTGCATGAAATTATAGGCTTTGAGTCACAAAGATATTTTCCTTCATCTAAGCAATGAAAAGGGGGAAAAGAGGCTTTCTGTGTTGTGGAAAAAACACTGCCATCTCCAAAGGCACTTAAATTCTGTGAGAAATAAGAAGCGACTGAGAGGATGTTTCATGAGATACCAACCTGCTCCTTGTATCAACAACAGCTCGCCAAAATAAAGATCTCTCTGCCAGCAGGTAAAGCTTGTTCAGGGGGAGTTGTCTTTACCTTTGCAATTTATTCTGTGCATGCAGATCCCACAGAAGAGTGAATAAGGCCAAGAGATGCTCCAGGCACCAGAGCAGAGATTCCCCTGCAGCTTGTTGGAAAGAGCATGGTGAGACAGCTGTGCTCCTGCAGCTGTGGAGGTCCACAGACATCCACCTGCAGCTTGTGGAAGATCCCATACTGGAGCAAATGCATACCTAAAGGAGACAGTGACCACCATGTGGGAAGCTCACACTGGAGCAGGCTCCTGGCAGGACCTGTGGCCTCATGGAAAGATGAGCCCACTCTGGAGCAGGTTTTCTGCCAGGACTTGTGACCCTGTGGGACACCTGGGCTGGAGCAGCCTGTTCCTGAAGGACTGCACCCCATGGAAGGGACTCATGCTGGAGCAATTGGTGCAGAACTGCAGCCCATGGGAAGGACTCAGTTGGAGAAGTCCATGAAGGACCATCTACTGTAGGGGGGGCCCCACAGTGGAGCAGAGGAGGAGCATGAGGAGTCCTCCCTCTGAGGAGGAAGGAACAGCAGAGACAACATGTGATGAACTAACCACAATCGCCATTTCCTGTCCTCCCGAGCTCCTGGATGGAGAAGGTAGAGGAAACTGGGAGTGAAGTTGAGCCCATAAAATACGGAGAGATGAGGCAAAGAGACTTTGAGATTTGGTTTTATTTCTCATTACACCACTCTGATTTGACTGGTAATAAATGAAATAAATTTTCCCAAGTCTGTTTTGCCCATGACAGTAATTGGTGAGTGATCTCTCCCTGTCCTTATCTTGACCCATGAACCTTTTGTTCTCTTCTCTGTCTGGGTGACGAGGACAGTGATAGAGTGGTACATGGGCACCTGGTGTCCAGACAAGGTCAACTAACCACAACATTTAGTGTTTTTCCTGAAGTTAACCTGGTACTCAGTTAGTCTGTCGTGCTCCTTGCTGTTTTTAAACCCATAGGCCAGAAGTCCCAATGAGGTCACAGGAGAGGTGAATTCGTTGCAGGATTAGTTGCACTTTTTTTCCACTCTGAAATTGAATACTGTTGAATTACCCTCATCAGTGCTTAAAAGGTAATATGAACTTGTGTTGAAATTAGCAGTTCTTTCTAACAGCCTTCAAGATCAACCATTTCCCCTCAGTTTTACATTATTCTACTTCATTGCAAAGAATGTTTTCTTTTGCTGTGTTGTAAAATCCTCTTCAGTAACATAAAAATGAAATGTGCATGTCCACAAAGTACATGTGAATCCGTTTGCTCTGCTTATTCTAATTTAGTTCTTGTTTATACTTATTTCATGGGTTAAATTATAATTTAAGGTGCTCCTTATACTATATCTCTGCTTATTGTCATAACTGAAATTATCAAAGCAGCTAATCACCAGGACCACCTCTGGTCTGAATACTTGTTAAATAAAGCTGTGAAGCTTTTGTCTCCAGAGCTATTTCAAAATGTGAAAAATTGTTCTGTCACTCTAGTTGTAGCAGTCACTATCTTAGGTATAATATATGGTTCTATTTCCCTGTCATTTGCATCATTTGGTTGGATATATTTTGCAATTTTCCTTTTAATTGGAATTCCTTCTTATTCTTCATGAGAATTATTGTGCACCTCACCCCATAATTTCCAAACTAATGTGTATCAGTGCTTTGTTGGCTGGCATTATGATATTGAAAATCCTTTGCATTCTTCCTTTAAGAGTAGTTGAATCACCAGAGGCATTTCCTCTGAGTGCAAAAATGGAATTACCAACCAAACTGAGTAAATTTCAAATATTGTAAGTAGTATTAAAAGTTAATTATGTCTCACTGCATAAAAATCATACTGGTAAATAGAGTGTTCTAGCTGTTTTGTAAGATTCTTTTTTTCTTTACCTGCTGTTCGTTTGAAGCAGCTAAGAGTAAGTATCTGAGCTGAAATGCAGTTCAGATTACTCTCAGCTGTTATAAAAGGAAGATAGGTCAAATGAGAGGCAGCCATCATCCCTTTGGAGATGACAGCCCCTGATCCTGCCCTTTGCCCCTGTTAGACAGACCCAGCCGGGATAACTGCTAGGGAGTGATCTGGGCTGTCAAAGCCTGTGGTGAAACACCTGAAGCGTGCTTTCTGACTGCTTGGCATTACATTTGTCATTTGTATGGAGGCACTGCAAGTGAAAAATGAATGTTAAAAGCAAACTGTTTGGCTACAACAGTGCTTTCTAGCTATTTAAAATATCAAATCACAAAATAATTTCAGCTGAGAAAGAGTTTCTGAAGGACCGTCTAGTCCAACAGCGCGCTCAAACCAAGACTGATTTCCAAGTTAGACCAGGGAGCTGATATATGGATAAAGGTGTATAAATAAGGGTCAGGGGAGAATTAGCCTTATCTGTGTCGAAACTGGTCTGGACTAGGAAAAGAAAAAAAAATTATGAACTAGCATGAGCATTTAAAGTGTTTCTGGAAAAAATTGCCTTTTCTTCATGGTTGATTGTGTGTATTCCTGTTCCATGCTGACAAGCCCTGTCTTTTTGACACCACCCTAATGAAACATATCCTTGGTTAAGAAGCTTCCTCTGGGATGGTGCCAGCATATGCTGCCTTCTCTGTCCTACTAACTGTCCTCCACAGTCCCCAAGCGCACCGTGTCTCTGTCAGTCACCCTGATTATAATTTTGAACTCCACTGCACAGAAGTCACAATGTCCCAGAAGCATCCAGTCCCTCTCTTAAAAATTGCTAATTATGGAAGTGTCCCTTTCCCCATTAGCTCACCGCTGCAAGCAGAAAGTACAAAAATTAGGCTAAAATGTCAAGCAGGGGAGGGGATGCTGGATCCTTCCTTGGGAAAAGAATGTGAGGGAAGAAAAGAGAGCAGGGAATCCTGCATCACTTGAAGAGATGGGGGGAAATGGTGTGGAAGGTCCCAGGTCCCAGGGTCCAAGGTCATGTGGACTGACTGCTGAGGCACAGGCTCCCAAGTGTACCCAGTGTATGTCTTGAGGGCATGCTTTGAAACTTTTCTTCTGATTTCATTAAAATTAGATGCATTTTTTGTAAAATTATTAATAGTTAGGACATTATGTAGGGAACTGGACGTCCTCAGAGCTCTGAGAAGGTATTTTAGCAGCTTCACTTCATTCTATCCTGGTTCAGTGTAAACAATTTTCTAATGTAAATAAAATCTTCATTTTAAGAGCTCAAGCTGTTTCCATGACATCCTGCTAGTGATTCCTGGTCACTAACTGATGAAAAGAAAAGAAACTGATTTGTGCTGCCGGCAATTCTGTGGTACCAAATTTTGTCCAACTGTACAGCCACATGGAAGCAAAAACATGAGGAAAAGGTCACAGAAGAATTTCCTTCTTATAAAGAGAAGTTTCTCTTATCACAAACAAAAATTTTTGTCTCACAAAGAGACTCCACTTTTTGCTTTGAGCTGGCAGAGCAGCTTTATATTCTCCTTGTCCCAGGTTGGCTGTCATGGGTGTGCAGTCAGGGAGGGGACGAGCAGTAGGGTGTACGTCATCCCTACTATTTTTGGCCACGGAAGTACCCACTAGTGTCCCAGGGAGCCTAAATTTATGTTAGGACCGCCTGGAGATGGCACATGGTGTAGCCACTGCATTGTTTTACCTTGTGCTGAGCCCCCTCCCCAGGGGCTCCAATGCCCAGAATCCAGCTCAAGTTTGTCCCAGCTATACAGCCCCAGCTCAGGCACCCACTGGTATGGCCAAGCTGCCAGTAAAATCATGGGACATAAGGAAGGCAGAATTGCAGGCCAAGGTAGGGCTGTTGAGAGCAATTAGAAGGCAAAACTGAGCAACACAAGAAGGTATAAAATCCTAAGGAACTGTAGTGGGGAGGTGCTAGCTCACAGCATGGAGCAGCAGGACTGACCCTTCCCCACCTGCCTGATGCTTGCTGGGCTAGCAAAGGCTCCCTTAGGGGTCTTATAAGCGTGGGGAGCATAGTAATGCCTGGTAACTCCTTAAACCACAGCTGTCTCTTGTGTATATTCAGCAGGAAAAGCTGCCTGGTGGAAACCCGACTAAGCTGCATGTACCTTGTTGGCAGAGTCTCTGGGCACGTGGCAGAAGCTGGGCACGGCGACCCAGAGAGAGCCACCTGTACCTTGAAGAATGGCAGAGGGAGTGCACAAATTTGTGTGACATCAGATGTGCTTTTGCCTGCCTGCACCTGTCCCTAAAGGTTGAAGTATAGTGAGATACCAGCCTGTCCTGCCCAGCAGCCATCAGACTTGGTCAGTCTGTAAAGAAGGCACTGATGAAATTTTCTAAAGTGGCACCATGCCTCCTTCATGCCATTGCAGAGCTGTTCCCAAAGCAAGGCTGGACTTCCAAGGTTCAAGCAAGAATTGAGATGCTCTTAAAGCCAGGGGGAAAGTACACGCCTTCACTTTTACTAGTTCCATATACAGATGCTACAGGATTTTTTCCATGTTAGCCATTGCTTTTAATACTGAAGAACATAAAAAAAAAAAATACTCAAAACCATGACTAATTTATCCTTCCATAATTTGAGTAGTTATCAATCAATTAATTGACTAATTTTATTTTTACTTCATTGCAATCATTAGCGCAGTGCTTTATGGTTTCACTGCATGTTGTATGAAAAGTTGCTTCCTCTTATTTGTTCAAATCAGCTTCTTACTAATTTCACTGAAAACTCTTGCATCAAGAGGGGTGGTGCAAAGTCTTTCCATCTTCACCACCATGATGTTAGAAACCTCTAGTGAATTCCTCCTAACATATGCTTTAACTTTGTACTTTTCCAAGAAATAGTAAAATATCTTTCAATTATTTTTTTTTTTATGTTAAGCTTTCTAAAGAAGGAAGAAAAGACTGCAGTCTGTGATTGTGGTTCATTCTTTCTTTGATGATCCAGTTGTAGTTTAATATGGTAATTGCTGATTACTAATAAGAGACTAAGATATTGTGCTTTAAGAAAAGGATACCTGTTTCAAATCAGGTACAGACACATGCAGAAGGATTATTGGGCAGGATATTTTGTTGTAAGAAACACCTTTTTTGTTTACAACACAGAGGCTTTCAAAAATAATTGCAAATAAATGTCATGAAAAAACCACAAGTGGGCCTTATGTGATTAAAAAAGAGCATGATTTCTAGGTGTACACAAATTGTGAAATGTATCTGGAGAATATTTATATAGATATGCAGTGTTCTCAATACTAACAAGAGATGCAGCAGTAGCAATAGGTGATAGGCCTGAGCAATAGTATATTATTCAAGGCACTTCCTTGAAAATGCATCAGATAGGTGTGCAAGTTCCAGAAAAAGAAGTAAATCTAGTTTTTAATGCTGACTGAAAAAAAAAGTTAAAAATTTGTATTCTGAGTAGGAGTCGAAGTGTTTTCTTATGAATTATCAGTACTTTATTGAAGGCTTAAATAAAAATTCAGTGTTGTTCCCATGGCTTGTATCTTTAGACACCTATGAATCACTGAAGTCATTCTCTATTGACAGAATGATCTTTCTTTAGTGACCAGCCAAGAAAATATACTTTGCCTTTCACTTTCTCTATTGATACTGCTTAAAGATTAACTAGAAGATTATGTTCCACTCCCACCTAGTGGCAAATAAAACATGCACAGTATAATTATTTTTTTTTATGGTGAAGGAAATTTGTGTTGCCCTTCCTAGAAATCAGCTTTGACTTGCTTAAAAATTACACTCAAACTACTTCTAAATTAAATCACACCTACTCGAGTCAGTAAAAATTAAAAACAAGAACATGCTTCTGTATCTGTAACTTGGCAGCTTTTGTATAAAAGAAAATTAAAACGTATTCACGCCATGGTTTTATGACTTAGCTTTATTTTTCACATTTAATGTGTACAGTCAATAACAGGATGAGACTGTAAATTGTGAGGCCATGCACGTTAAAAAGAAAAAAGTGAATAGCAGTTTGTTTGGCTTTAAAATAACCCAGTGGAACCCCAGGCTGCTGGAGCAGCCAGTTGCTGCCTGGGTCCGTACTGAGCTATCAAGTCCAGCTCAGAGAGCAGGTCTGGGGACAGGGGTTACCAAATACCATGGAACCAAAGTCAGCCGTCAGAACTGGTTCAGCCCTGAAGACGTGATGGATGGCATTTAGCTCCAGGTTGCTGTCTCAACACAGGAGTCTGTAATCTTGCCATTTGCCTGTAGAGTTGACAGAGACTAGTTCTGCAGAGTCAGCTTTCATTAAAGACTGTTCCTAACACTGGCTGCAAAGTAAATCTACTGGAGCTGTTTTCCTAGATAGGCTGATGCAACTCTGAGACTAGAACTGAGATGTGTAAAGACATGTTGATTAGCTTGTTTGATAGCTTCATCATCTTGGAAGCATAGAATCATAAAATTATATGGTTGAGAGAGGCTCCAAGAAGTCATATAGTCTATTCCCATGCCAAAAAGCAGAAACTCCCCTATCAGCAACATTCCTTGACAAGCAGTAATACAACCTAGTCTTTAGTATCTCAAAAGCTGGATCTTTCACATTCCTACTACAGTTTATCCCATGCTTCTGTATCCTTAGTGATAGAAAGTTTTTTCTAATATCTCATCTGTATCTTCTTTGTTACAGATGCAGCCCATTCATTCCTGTATTCCCTTTAGGCAGCCCTGTCTCCAGTTTGGGATTTTCTTGAGTTGAGATTGTCTTCTTTCCAGACTGAACAACCTTTTACCTCGTAGGTCATGTTTTCTAGATCTCTGGTCATTCTGATTGCTGTCCTCTGTACTTTCTCAGAACTAACTGGCGTGGATAGGCCAGATGAATAATTTACTACTTTTTTATGGGTTAGACTCATAATGTTATGACCGAGTAGAATATATAAGTTTTGTCATTGGCTTCTTATGCTTATTCACTGCTTATGATCTGCTGAAATGCCAGATCTTTGGAGACCTGCTGTCCAGCCCAGTCTTGCTTATTATTCCTGCTTAAGGATAGACTTCTGTACTTTTCTTTGCTGAATCATAGGCTGTTTTAGAAAATGTTTCTTCAGTTTAGCAATTACTTTGAATTCTAACCCTGTTCAAAAGCTTATTTTCTTCTATTTATTTTTTTTAAAATGTGTAGATTTGATAGGATTATGCTTTTTTTATCAGTTGGTAATAGATAGGTCTATTTCTAAGATAACCCTGCAGAAACATTACTTTTGCTCTTCTGCTGCAGTAATTTAATCTGTAGTTCATTAATTTATGAAAATTCTGTTTTCCAAGTTCAGCTATGTAACATCTGTTATTTCTCCTCTACCCACAAAAGGAAACTATTTTAGCTTAATATTTGTCCTTGACAAATCCACATTGACTGTTACTTATTTCCTTGTTTTATGGATGCTTAAAGTTACTGGGTTGTTTGTTTCAGTGGCTTGGGGGAACTGAAGAGAACTAGCTGTTCTTCTCTGTTTACTCTTGCTTTTGTCTCCTTTTACAGCTGAGTGCTACAGTCTCCCTTTCAAGTTTTACAGTAACTCATCTGTTCTTCAAGTGTGCTCAAAGATAGCTCACATCAAGTCGTTTAATCCATTGGGATAATATTCATGAGGCCTGGCTGATTTGAAAAAACACTTTTCTTACTTAAATGCTTTCCCATCCATCTTTTCTCTATTTCAAACAGTGATTTGTCACTCTCTTTGGTTCATTAGCTAATTGATTTGTTGTTTTGTGTGAAGACGAACATAGAAAGGTATTTGGTCTTCCCTGGTGTCATCTGCCAATAGGTTGTCTTTTCAATAAAGCAACAGATCCACATTTTTCTTGGTCATCCTCTTGGTACTTGATATCTCTACAGATGGGTTTATGGATTTATCTGCCTGCATCTCCTCTTTTTATTTTTTTATTTTTTATTGCTCTGGGAATTTCTGACTTTTCTCTTGCTTATGCTATTATTTTGTATCCTCCCCAATCAATCTGACCTTGTTTCTATGGATATGTGCTTATTTCCCTCATTTGATAAAACTGGAAAGACCATAAGATAGCTAAACATTTCTCATTGCAGCTCATGTCCTCCCTCTGCACTGGGAAAGGTGTCACTTGCAGACTAGCTTCTCTACCCAGACAAAGTTTCCAAGAGCCCTTTTTCTCTTTATATGTGAGACCTGTGAGATTTTAGCTGTAAATTCTCTGTGCTTATTGAAGTCTATCTCCCTGAAATCCCTGGTTTTTGCTAGGGCTGACTCTTGAATAGTTGCAAGCAATTCTGTCTTGTGTTGGTCTCTCCTATGCTGGTGACCAAGAGCCACCTAACTCCCCATGCTAACAAACACATCCTTCCTCCCATCTGTTTCCACCACGGTTTATTTAAGAAGTTTTTCTCCTTCAGCATTTTGGATCTCTGAGCCCCACTGACGCACACAGCAATGCTTTATCTCTTCTTTCCTGAAGAAACTACACAACTTATATTAACAAATCACTTCTTTCCATAAATCTAATAATGGATAGTATTTGCCTAACCCATAATAAGGGATATTTGCATGAACCATAATAAGGGATATTTGCAGTGATATAAACTTTCCTTTAACTGATGGGATTTATTTTCCTCTCCTCATGGAATGCACTTTGTAGTGGTGTGATTGTTCTGTGCTATTGAGTCTGAACTGCTCCAAGTTTGTGATTGTGACAGAAGGTATGGAAAGTTGGTGTATTTATAAGGCCTATGCTTCCTTTACATGTTTTCAAAGCATTAAAAGTGCAACTTAACCAATTCCCATATGCTACAGTTTAGTTTTAGGATTCTACAGGGTTCTGCAACACAGCGATTGAAATTTTTAAAGATGCCCTCTCATTAATTGAAAATAGTATCAAGGATACATTAAATGAAATGAAGAGGGTTGTAGTGGCATTGTTGATTTATGTATTGTATTCAGTAAAAGCCTCTGTTCTTCTCTTCATTGAACTCAGAAGAGTCCAAGTTCTTTGATGTACAGCTCACAGTGGCTTTGTCACAGAGTACACAGGCATTGATTATAATTTATTTTATGCAGCTTATGTTCCCAGTGTGTATTTCATCAAGGCACTAAATATAGATAGAACCATTTAAAGGATCAACATTCTTGAAGATAAGATACTCACTTTTTAAAATGATGTTCCATTCCTTTCCCAAAACCTTATGCTGAAGATTTAATTTGAAGTGTTTGGTTGATGAGATGAGAGGGAAACATACTGTTAGATGGACGGATAGTGAGATGGATGGATAATAATTCACAGCTTACCTGCAATCAAAATATTTTCTTTTCTTATATGTTTCTTTGTATTATTCTGAATTTTTGAATATTAAGTTCAAATCAGATATAGGCTCTTCAAAAAAGGTAATGCAAAGAATTTCTAAATCTTCATCTGAGTATGCAGATAGATGTAGCATCAGTGCAATAGAGGAGAACATCTAAGTTTTGGCTTGAAAACATTGGCTGTCTAGTATATTAGTAGGCAAGCTGCTCAGTAAACAGGAGGGAGCTCTATAATTCCTCAAGAAGTCTTTGGTGTTTGCAAATACTTCTCATCATACAGTTGAGTCATGATGTTCTTGCTTTTTAAATTGTTGAAAATATAAAAGCCAGATTCTTGATGCTTAAATTGCCTTTGCTTCCCAGAGAGTATTCCTTCTATGAAGTTTTATTGTTCTTGACTTTGTGTTTATCTACAGTGAATAATGATACGTCATGGATAATGAATTACAATCTATTTCACTGAGGAAAAAAAAAGCAGGTAAACTTCTGAGTCCAAATATACAATTTTCTCCAATTATGCGAAGAATATAAGAAATAAGAAACAAGACAAGAAAACAAGACAAGACAAGAAAGAAAACCAGAAAAACTTTCTTCAAAAGATCGACTATGTTGTGTCAGTAGGACTTCCTCTTCTTGTGCAATGAGTGAAATTATTAGTAGGATGAAAAGAGAAGACAATCCACTACAGAAAAGTGAGATGTCAGAAGCTACCACTACTCTAGCAATTCACTTTATGCAGCAGAACCTGGGGGGCAAACTTGTTCTCTGCATCCTTTCCTAGGCTTGAGTATCTGACTTAGCACACAGGTTTTATGTGAAAAATCTTCCATGCCATGGGTTTTCGTGCTTCAGAGCCATAATGTATTTTCCAGATTCCAGATCTGCCTTCATTAGGTTTACTGGTGGATCTTGGGAGGTCTTCAGCTCTTCTTCTCTTTTTCTTGGATCTGAGCTCTATAGTACACCACTGTGCCTCTGTACTGTCATAACAGAACACCTTGACTTTGGGCATAGGAGCATGTGGAAACCTCCAAACCTTCTCCTGGAGTCTTGGGAAGAGGAACTTCTATTTTAACAAAAGGGCAAGAATTTATCTGCAAGTGAAGAGGTATTAAAGTTTGTCCTAGAGTGGAAGCCAGCAGCAGCACATGCCCTTCCCAGTTTCATGTATCTGCTTTAAGAGCTGCTGTTTTTAGAAAGAGTGTAAGTGAATGCATTGAGTGAATTCTGTTATGCCGAGCAGAAAGAATATTAAATTATGAAAAACAGGTGTGAAATATGTTCTGTGAATGCACTAGAGCGATGTGTCTTGCTTTGAAAAGAGCTTGAGAGGTCTATCAGCATTTCTTAGAAGAAAAAAATATTTTCATGTCTTGGTAATTAAATTAAATGGTTTGTTTTGCCAGTTGTCCTTGTGGTATCAATTGTGAGAGATTGTTAAAGTGGTAATTTTTGTCTTGAGGTCTTTCAAAAATCATGTTCTTGCTATTTTTCCATGTGAAAGCGAATGGCACAGAATCATCATCACAGGCTTTGGGAGCGGACTGGCTCACACTCTACAAAAGGTGAGTGGAAACTGCGGTTGGGACCAGTATCTCATCTTTCATAATAAGAAATTGAGAAAGCTTTGCTTGCTTAATCTGCTTAAACAGCCTGAGAGAGAATAGGAACAAAACTGGTTTGAAAAATTGTATTTGGAGAGTGTTATTCTTGTTGCACTGCCTGCGGGGAAGGGGCAGAACTGAGGATTCAGCACCATCTGTCCTTGGTGAGTTTTGACTCTGTCATTTACTAAAGTTTTGGATAAAGAAATGGGATATGCTTATTAAATTTGTCAATTCCTGAAACCTGACAGAAACTGCCATGCTGGTGATTGGAGAAAGAATTTGAAAAACCGGCAATCCATGGAACTGTGGGTTTATTTACCATACCTGTATCTGCCCTGCACATTACGTGCAGAACAGAGCATAACCTTCCCCTCATCCCCTCTGCCCTACCTGTAGGGTGCCGTTTCCCATCATCACATATTATTTCTCATCTCCACTTTGCACTGATGGTGGTTCTTCCCCATGTTCTCTGTCTCTGAGCTGGGCAAGGGGCAGCAGGACATGAGGCTAGCCCTGAACTAGCTAAGGCTGAGGGACCAGCTAGAAGACCAGGCAAAATAAATGCCCAGTGAGCTCACAGTGCAGCCTGAACCTCTGCAGGAGCAGTAATTTCCATCTTTTCCCTTTATCCGGTCATTGATTTTCACACAACTTGAAAGAACTTAATTCCTTTGCAGCCCTTCAACTAAATCAGATACAGAGGCAAATGAGTTCTAAGAAAATTGAAGGAAATAAGAAAAAAGTATCAGTTAAACAGATAAAGCGGCTGCCTAAATGCATATGTTTTGTTTTCTCAGAAATCAGGTGGAAGATAGGATGCAGTTCAATTTGCAGTAGCTTTCCAAGTGAGATAGGGAATAACTGCCATACAGCAGCTCTTTAGAAAATGGTACAGGAGCCAACAGAATCATGATTCGAAAATTTAACTTTATATGAGTTCATATATGAAAAAGACTGAAATATTTCAAACTTCTCAGCATGGCAAGGTCATGGTTCTGGTATTGTGTCCGTTCTTGGGCACCACAGCTCATATTTATGTGGGGCAGCTGGAAACAGCCCATAATGGCAGTCCAATTAGATGTCTCAAAAGTGTGATTTAGGAGAATAGTATTAACTAATTTGTATGATTTACTCTATAAAAAAGGAGTCTTCAAAGGCTGCATGTAAAGGGAAGTTTTCCATGTAGATTTCTATGTCAGTAGTGGATGGGACAAAAAGAAACAAACCTAATTTTTCAGGAAAGGAAGATGCAGATTAGACATTAACTAAAAATATCTCCAATCGTGTCTGGAGCAGGTTGCTTAAATATGCATTTTATTCACCAGTGCTGGAGATCTTCAGTTGCTGGTAAGTTTCAGGGATGATATGGATGTGTAGTGATGATCCCACCTCGAGGCATGGAAATGGCTTACATGATTTCTTGATTTTTTTTCCAGCTTTAGTATTCTAAGACTCCATGTTTGATCTCTGTGAATGTAAAGGAAAGAAGAAGAATTATTTACATTAAGGAACATTATTGATAAAAAAAACTTGTGAATTCTGGCTATACATCAATTATTCAGGAAATTAGAAGAAAGCTTATAACCATTCAGGGACAGTTTTCCATAAAAAATGCAAATCTAAGTGGCTCCGAGCAGGAATACAATCAGTTGAGGAAGGTATGGTGCATGTTTTCTTCTGATTCCAGGGGACTTGGCTCAAAGATATAGAAAGACTCTTCTGGTAATCTTACATATGCATGATCTTTGCTTCCCAAAAGAAGACAACTGAATGTTCTAAGCCCGCAGGAGTCCTGCTATGGCTTATGAATAAGGCAAGTGAACTTGACTTACAGTAGTGTGCAAACTCATCTCTCCTTTTACTGTTCTTCTTGGTATGTTCTTTTCCAAGGCTTTATTTTAACTTACCCTTTTTCTGATTTCCAGTTCAATATCTAGGGGTTTATAATCATTTCAATGATAGTGAAGCATCATGAACACTGGATGGTGGCATTGTAGAATGGATCAGACATGCAAAACAAGCAGGATCTATTTATATACATAGATATTCCAGTAATCAAGGAAAAGATTTGCAGAGTAAAATGTGATATAAAATACCCTGTATACAATTTACTTTTGGAAAAAGAGTTGTAAATATTATGTAACCTCGTTCAGTATTTCACATTTTATTTTAAGTAAAAAGATTAACAGTTGTGGGGAAAAAAACCCCTAGAATAATTTATGGCATTTGTTCTCACAGAAAAATCTTTGATTACTTTAAGAAGATAGCCTATGCAAAAAACATTATAAAGCAGGCAGACATTTTACAATAGAGTTAATCCTGCAAGGAGGAAAGGCATAAATAAATTTGTGGAAGATTTCTTTCATTTTCATTTGATTGTTGTTTCATGCAATTCTTGTTTTACTTAAGCTCTGCAAGAGTGAGAAGCAACATGAGCTCCTGAGGGTTCAGCTGGTTATCCCATCCTCTGTGGCCTCATCTCAGCCTAGCAGGTAGCAAGATACCTGCCAGCTATGGACAGCTAGTATGTATGGCTGCTCTTTCAAAGAGTTTCACCAATGTGATAAAATGTTTTCTACTGTTTTTGCTGAAAAAGTGCAAGGGTCCCTTGTAGTGGAACCAGAAGTAAAGCTGGTAACAGCTGCCAGATTTTTCTTTATATTTTGTGAGTAAATTTGCAGGTGCTTCATCTTGGTCCTTTATAGCTGGATATAGCAGAGACACTCACTGAGGCAGAGAGAAGGTTCTACTTTCTCAAATACCAGCTTCCTAGGCCGCTCCCAAGAAACCAGTCCTCTCCAAAACAAGACCTGAGAAGGATTGGTTCAGGCTGACCTTTTGGCAGTATGGACCTGCCCATGCCAGATCTGGGCACCTCTGCTGGGTGTCCTCCAGCACCGTCCTCAAGTTTTGGCTACCAATGCCCAGCTCTCCCACATGCCCCAGGGTTTGCAGCATTCCTTCTCAATTCCATGCTATGGAAATGCCAGTCTGGAGGATGTCACTCTGTCCTCCTGTTATCCGAGATACTTGGAGACAAAAGCAACGCAGTCTCAGCCCATTCCTACTTGTGGCATGACAGAAGCACCGCTCTGCCCCTCTGAGGAGTCCTGGGGCCAAGAGTGGCACTGGATGGGTGTAGCCCATCAGCTTTTTGAGGGGTGAGGGCTGAGAAGGATACACACAGCCCCTCTATGCCACTTGGCCTTTGAGATGTTGGTGGACATTTCGCTGCAAATATGCCCACAAGGTGCAGTCAGGGGCAGAGTGGATTTTCAGAGCTCTGTTTTTTTGTCAAAGGCACCTGCAGAAGCACTTAAGTTGGATTTAAGTCCATTTATAGATACACCTCTGCTTTGTATTTTACTAGTTTTGAGACTGTCTCTTTTCTCTTTGTGGGATAGCGGATGACTAAATTGCTTTCCACCTTAAATGGGACTAAGCCCTGTGGGACTAAAGTTTGTTAGTAATCTGCAAAACTATATTGCAAGCCCTGGCTTGTTGAAAAAATGAATTATTATTGCTTGGAATGACTTCAAATTGTTTAATGAAATGGAACCAATGGATCCAAGTCCTTAAGACCCTAGTCTTGAACTGAGTTCAGGCTCAGACCTTCGATGAAAACAGTGTGGAGAGAGAAAGGGAGTGAGAAACTACAAGTGTCCTCTTGCCTAAACCTCCCTGAAATGAAATGTTTGTGCATTTTGAAGACCAATTTTGTGTCAAATAATGAGAAAGTAAACATTAAACGTGCATTTGAACAATTTCTCCTTTCAGTTTTGGATACTGCTGGGAGACACTAGATGGCGCCTTCTGTTTGCTACGTGCATGGGGCCAGAAATAGGGCCCCTCCTCTGTGGCCTCATAGCTGGCAATTATTTTTGAAGCAACTGGTGCATCCATATGGATCCTTGCTGACGAAGGAGACAGAAATATCCTGGTGCTCCACATCCAGAAAAATGGGGGGGACAGAGTACCAATTAACTACTTTGTTTCTTCTTTTTATGTCATCTCAGTGCTGTAGCTAGTGGGCAATGAAACACCCAATTTAGTTAAAGAGCAGGCTGGGAATGGCTGTTTTCATGATGCATTTTAAGGAAAGGGTTTTCAGGAAAGCCAGACTGATAGCAGCTAGGAGTGGGACTTAGGCCAATAGGGTATAACTTATCCCAGTGTGAATGTGGAGTGTATGGACATGTGAGTCTGTAACTGCCTCATCAGACATCTGGTGTCATTCAGGGTGCCGTAAAGGGTCCCACATGAAGTCCACCCACTGCTCCTAGAAGGAATGGATTCTATGTATAGGCTGAGGATTCCAGCAAGGGATCATGAGGAACTAGCCAGTGATTGCCAGTGCATTTGCCAGTGACATGAATGAACGTAATTGCAACACTGCAATGGTACCCTTGTAGGAAGAAAATTTAGTCCATGACAAAGCTATTTTTTCTTAATTCAGGGGTGAGAAATCTCTGACTGTTCTCCTTAACAAGTTTCTACAGGCATATACCTTTTAGAAAGAATTCTACTGAATAGTTTGGGAAAAATCTGCCCTGAGCTAATTGTGCAATTTCTGCTCTGTGTTTATCATGGTGCAACCCCTCATTCTCATCATCCACAAACAGGGGGATTATGACTGTGCTGTTCTGCAAGACGTCTCACGCACAGACCACTAGGACTGCCTAAATCATCAGTCTAGTGCCCTGACATCAAAAACTCTCATCTGATCGACGTTTAATCCACAAAGATTTGCAGAATTCTTGTTCCCCACAGAGCAGATACCACAAAGCCATAAAACATCTTTGCCCATTGCAAGTAAACCTTACCTTTAATACAAAAGTGGAAGTATGAGAAATTCAATGAAAGGTCTCAGAAAAGAGCAAGGAAAGATCTAGGGCTAGAGCCAATGACTTGTCCTGTTAGAGCAGGAGCTGATTTGTAAGGAATTAAAGCCCAGAGGATGCTGGGGATTGGGCTACGTCAGTGTTACAGAGAAAAACAATGACCCTCTCTCCCAGTGATGCTGTCACTTTAACTTGGAAGGAAATTCCTGTCTATCCCTGGATTTGGTGACCTGTGGGTTGAAGCTGGCTGAATGTCAGGAACCCACCAAAGCCTCTCTATCACTCACCTCTGCAGCTGGACAGGGGAGAGAAAATATAACAAAGGGTCCATGAGTGGAGATAAGAACTGGGAGAGATCACTGACCAAAATCTATCGGGGCAAAACAGACTCAAATTAGAGATATTAATTGAATTGCTTGCTAACAAAGTCAGATCAGGATAATGAGAAATAAAATAAAACCTTAAAAATACCTTCCCCCCCTACCCCTCCCTCCTTCCCAGCTCTACTCCCCCAGCAATGCAGGGAGACAGGGAATGGGGGTTATAGTCAGTTCATGACACATTGTTTCTCCCACTGCTCAGGAAGAGAAGTCCTTCCCCTGCTTCAGCATGGGATCCCTTCCACAGGAGACAGTTCTCCATGAGCTTCTCCAATGTGAGTCCATCCCATGGGCAACCATTCTCCACTGCAATGTGGGTCACTGTTCCATGGGGTGCAGTCCTTCAGGCACAGCCTGCTCCAGTGTGGGTACCCCACAGGGTCACGAGTTCCACCAGGAAACCTGCTCCAGTGTGAGCTCCTTTGTCCCCGGGTCTGCAGGCCCCTGCCAGGACCCTGCTCCAGCACAGGCCTCCCCCAGGGTCACAGCCTCCTCTCAGGCATCCACCTGCTCTGGTGTGGGTCTCTTCCATGGGCTGCAGGGACACAGCTGCTTCACCACGATCTGTACTATGGGCTGCAGGGGAATCTCAGCTCTGGCACCTGGAGCACCTCCTGCCCCTCCTTCTGCACTGACCTTGGTGTCTGCAGTTCCTCTCCACTCTTCTCTGGCCGCAATTACCTCTTCACAATAACTTTTTTTCCCTCTTCTTCTTAAATATGTTATCAAGAGGTTTTACCACCATTTCTAATTGACCCAGCCTTGACCAGTGGCATGTTCATCTTTGGAACTACCAGGGACTGGCTCTGCCGNTTACCTCTTCACAATAACTTTTTTTCCCTCTTCTTCTTAAATATGTTATCAAGAGGTTTTACCACCATTTCTAATTGACCCAGCCTTGACCAGTGGCATGTTCATCTTTGGAACTACCAGGGACTGGCTCTGCCGTACATGGGGGAAGCTTCTGGCAGTTTCTCACAGAAGCCACCTCTGTCACCCCCCCAGTACCAAAGCTTGTCCATGCAAACCCAGTGTATCTGTCCAAGCCTGAACCAGTCACCAAGACATATAAACCAGCTTGCTAGAGGTTTTCAGTAGCGTCAATATACTCTGCCTGCCATCCTATTTCTGAAGCTAGACCATGTCTTCTGCTTTCAAGGGAGGAGGAAAAATAATGATAAGGTAAGTTATACATTAACAAGAGAAAAAAAATCACCTTCCTGACCACTGCAAGCAACTAGTAGAAACCCTGAAACAAGAATTTAATCAGAAACAATGTAAAAATCATTCAGATTTGCTCTGTCAAAAAATATCCATTTGGTCTCCTTTTAGAGCCCTTGCAATTCCTCTGTTCACTCCTACAATCTCCATCTGACATGCATTAAATATAAATAAAATAAATCTACTACATTACCTTTATGGAATAAGATGGTTATTTTTCAGGAAAAAAAAAAGGTTGTGTGATAAAAGTTGCACAGCCCCATCCAGCCTGTCCTTGAACACTTTCAGGGGCATTTACAACTTCTCTGGGCAACCTGTTCCAGTGGCTCACCACCCTCACAGCAAAGAATTTCTTCCTAATATCTAATCTAAATCTGCCTTCTTTCTATTTGAAGCCATCACCCCTTGCCCTATCATTACATGCTCTTTCAAAGGTCCCTTTCCAGCTCTCTTTTGGCACTGAAACGTGCTCTAAGGCCTCCCGGAAGCCTTGTTTTCCCTAGGTGGAACAACCCCAGGTCTCTCAGCCAGCCTTCATAGGAGATGTTCTCCAGGCATCTGATCATCTTTGTGACCCTCCTGTGGATTCATTCGAACAGATCCACATCGTTCTCATGTTGAGGGCCCCACAGCTGGATGCAGCACTCCAGAGCAGGTCTCATGAGAGCAGAGCAGAGGGGGAGAATTCCCTCCCTCAATCTGCTGGCCACGCTGCTTTGGATGCAGCCCAGGGTACGGTTTTTGCATAAGGTAGAAACATCCTTTGTCCATGGCCCCCTCACCTGCTCTGCTCTGCAGACACACTGAGCAAGTCCTTGGTTCCTCAGCCATTTGAACCAAAGCACTTGACGCACAGCTCACTTGGCATCGTCTCCTTAGTAAGTAAATGTGGCTGAAAAGCTTGGTAAATAATTTATCGTGTTGTCAGGACCTCACTAGCCAGGCCAATTAATATTTAGTGAAAGTCATATTCCAGTGTTTGAAGGGCAGAATATTGCCACAGAATGAATGCCTGTGGCCAGCAAGGACCACAAGTCTCTTACAGGTGCTTAAACAACAGGTCAGCAGCAAGAGGCTGATCATTCTTGGGACTTGCATGGATGAGAAGTTACTTGTGGCAGATATTAAGACAAGCCCTCAAGTTCAGACCCCTGTAGCACACCTCGATGGGTCTCCAGTCTGAGACACCAAGACCCAAGGTGTGCTGCAGGACATTTGCACAGCAAAGGTGGGATGAATGGGATGTCTATCTCCAACAAGACAAGGTGCTGTATCCTACATACCCGTTTCCCTTTTCTTTGGTAAAGAGAATGATGAAGTAAGAATGATGAAACGTGAGTAGAGAATCTACACCTGAGAAGGAAGATGATGGATGTGAATGTATCTGCAATGTTCAGTCTGATCTTTGGGTTCTGGGAGCCTTCTCATGACCCTGCTTTCAATGGTGATGCTTCTCTTCAGTTCCCCGTTTCTCCTCTTGCTCCTCATGTTGCATTTTATGTTGAAAATATGTTGTACCTGTGTGAGGAATCAAAATCTGTGTTTTGAGTAGATGATAAATTACCAGAATTAGGTTGCATTGCAGTTAATATTCTAAGAATTTGATTAATCAACATGCAGTCAGTAGATGAACCCAGCAAAGAGCACTGGAATAGTATCTTACTGACATATCAAAAGCTGGCCTGGAGTTGCTGCTTCTTTTCCTAATACTCTCAGGCTTCTGCTGCTGAAAATTATAATAATAGCTTTTTAAATCATGTCTCATGCCTCTAAAAGAGGCAACATTAAGAAAAAGTTATTAAAAGTGAGGTATTAGTGGAAAAAGGCAATCCACCAATTACTGCAATGGTAAATTGTGTCTCACTAATCTATTAGAATCTGTAAGTAATGTAATGTAAAACTGCAAAGCAGTGTAAAAAAATTAAAAATCAATGGATTTCAGTTTTTGAAAGGTGAGTAAAAAGATTCCTTAGAAGGTGCAAAAACATGTCTTGTTTCTGTTTGGAGAAGCAATTGGGATTGCTTGGTGTTGTCTGGGAGCAAAAGCCAAGAAATAGAAAATAAAGAATCAAATGAATCCATTTCCAACAAAGCAAAAGATTTAGAGTAGAGTACTCAAATACTGATCTCTTGAACAATATTCTTGGAGCCTGTCATGAGGGGGGAAGGTTTTTTGGAGCTCCAGAGAACTGAACAATAGGGAGCAAAATGACAGCTGGAGCTCAGTGTCAACAAATACAAAATACTATTAATTGGAGAGGGAAACATGATTTACTCATTAACCTTACACCATTCTGCCCGTGTCAGGTTAGGAAGGGGACTTGGATGTGATGGTGGACAGATGTGTATAGTCACAGTCCAAAGAATGAAACAAGTTCATAGGCAGTGAAGGCATGGCAAAAGAAGACAGTGCTTTTATGTGTGACTGTGTGGGGAAGACCAAGTGCAGGACTGGGTGCTCACAGTCTCAAAAGAAAATCTATGAAGCAGATCTATGTCAGCTTCAGCATAGGGTGACGGGAATGACTGGGAGTGTGTTAAAATATTCAGCAGAAACCATGTTTTAAAATGCAATTGAGATCGTCTGCCTTTGAAACAAGGAAAAGTGAGAGTACGATAGCAACATATAAAACAGCAGATGATCTGGAGAAGTGAGTTTGGGAACTCAAGAATAAGAGAAAATCAATGGCTTAGACAAAGGAAATGCGGTTAATTGGAATTAGTTAAATTCTAATTTGGATAATTCAGTATGTTTCTGGGTTTTACTGCTCCATCCTGGGACACCAAATGTCTGGGCTTACCCACATTTTCAGTCATTGAGTCTCGCAGAGAGAAAATTACAAAGTGATAGAAGGGAATCTCATTGCCACAGAAAAAATAATTAGACCGTAAAAATCATTAACCCAGAGTTGTGTTTACCATTAATACTCTATCAAATGTTGATTGTGTGACTATACTGCAGAGTAAAAGAGCAGCCATAACCACTGCCCAATGATATAAATAAGGTCATCATTGCTGTGAAAGGAAACATGACATGGACGAAAATGGTCCAAAAGGTACTTTCATCTGTAAGTGATAGAACAGAGCAGATTTTTACACATAATCCATTGAGTAGTTTTTCTTAATTTTCTGGTACAAAAATGATTAAGAAATTAGTGTCTGTTAAAAAAATATATGCCCAGAAAGACACATTCTGAACTTCAGAAGCTGCTTGAGCACATTGAACTCACCTTAATACATTTTGGAAAGAGCAGCATTTTACTTGGTATGAACATGCCTGCCAAGTACAGCCACGTACAATATCTTCTTTCTGCTATCCAATAGTCTCCATTGAACTTTCTTCCATGTTGTCATGGCAATAAGACTGTTTTTGACACTGCCATTAATGAACTCTGAGGGTGAGAAAGGTCCTTCTCCAACAAAGAGTGACACCACCACAAAGCAAATTAAATTGCTCAGACAATGTATCTATTGAGAGTGAGTTCACATGTCACTGGAGCTTTTAGGATCTTATTGATGACTTTGTGGCTGCCAAAAGTCACAAAGTACTGCTGTTGTAACAGGTTTATGTTTATAGACAGTATTTGCCTGCGTTGTTTGATCGCCCTAATGCTTATATATTCTGTCATTTTACCTTGGCAGTTGTATTCACTATTACTCCTCTGTCAGTGAGTTAATGAAGGTGTGTCTGTCAGTAATCATTTCTTATCTCCAAGGAGGTATAATGTATATGCCATAAACATATAACTATGTGACAACTGATTACACTACAGTTAAGTGATAAGAGGAGTTGACAGGAGTAGCTGAGGATCACAAAATAGGCATAGACCAGCACAATATCCTGGGTGATAAAAGCAGAAATAAAGGTGGCCCAAACCACATGTGGATAGGACCTTTTACAGCCAGTTTGCTGCCTGTTCATAAAAGGACCTACCATCTACAGAAGTTATAAGAGACACCGAGAAGCCTTCTTTTAAAGACCATACGTGAATATGCATGGTGCTTTACATCAAAAGATCACCACCCTGCTGTGAGCGGCTCCCTGATTCTAAACCTGCGGTGCTGTCAACTCTGAGTTTATTGGCTACATAGCAATATATGAGTCTTATTTCCCCTGAACTAAGGTGCTGACATCAGTCTGTAGTTCTATTTTTTCTGGAAAACAGAGGGAATGAGGTGAGCTGTAACAGAGAGACTGATTTGCCATGGTCGCTCCTGGCAATGGCATAGGGGAGATGGAGGTGATAGACGCTGTAGGTTTGGATGAGGGGGTCCTCATCCCATCCCAGTCTCCCTGCAAAAGGTTGCAAGAGAGACTGGCTTTCCAGGACAGTACAGAAGTTTTCTTACACTGTGTAGGCAGCTGGCTCTATCTGATTTTACACATGTGGCACTCTTCTGTCTTAAGTGACCGCGTACCTCAGCTCAGGGCCAGCTGGTCTTGCAGGCAGTCACCATCCCTACAGGTGTACCTGTACCTACAAGCCAAAAAAAGAAGCCTTATCCTGCCCTGGCAGAGCACGCCAGGACTGTCTGAGCATTAACTACTGCACAACATTGCAACAGCTTCAGGCCTTTGCACCTATAACCTAGCTTGATCAAAAACACCACCATGCAATTTTTTTCTTTCCCAGTCACAGAAAAATTAGTAAAGCTGTGGGCAAATGTAATCCTGGGGATATTTCTGAGGAGAGTACTGTACAGTCGGGTACATGGAGCCATACTATTGTCAGCAGGAAAGTCATAAGGTCCTAAAAGTTCCAATGACGTGAACTCTCAACAGATATGCTCTCACCAAATGCTGGTGTTTTGAAGTCCCTGTTACTTGGGGACTCACAGGTACTGTGATACACGAACAGCTGATTTGGGATTGTTATGGCACAGCCATAACAAACATCTGGACAATGCCCTTGACAACATGCTTTAATCTTGTTCAGCCCTTACCTGGTCAGGCAGTTGGACTAGATGCTCATCGTAGGTCCCTTCCAACTGAAATATTCCATTCCATGCTATTCTATTCTAGCCCAGCATGGACTTCTTTCTGCCAAAGAATTTGTCTGTGATAAACAGTATGAACTTCTTGGCTAGTTATCTGGCTACCAAATGCTGGGCAGTGTAGGCAAGAGGCATCCACCATAGATCAACGTAAGAGATGTCACAAATACCAAACTGTCCTTCACCAGCAACAAAACTTTTCCTTATTTTTTTCAAACACATTTCAGCTCTTCAACTATCTACTTGTTCACAATGAAGACTCATTTGGAGTCCTTACTATTCTTCTGCTGTGAACCAGCTCACTCAGAACTGCCAAGGTTTGTCCAGGGGTCGGATGTCTAGGTACTCTTTCATCCTTCTTCAGTCATATTGTGCAGATCCTTCAAAAGTTTCCATGTTCTGCCTTAAAGCACCTTCCTCTTATTGCGACTGGTGCCAGAAAAAAAAATTAAAACCAGCTGAGCCATGGATTTCAAGGTGCAATCTAATCAAGAGTAAGTCACTCAGCTTTACTGAGCTTCGCTCTCTCAGCTTAGCTAAAAATCTGTATGGAAAGCAACGCTGCACCGACGACTTGATACTGCACCTGAAAGCTCCTTTTGTTAGAGTAGCTAATGCAGTGTACCTTAAGTGGGCTTATGGATGGTTGCAAAGGAATTTAAACACGCTTTGGTGCATTTCTATAACTTTACAGAAAAGATGTAGATAAGGAGTGTGCAATATCTAACTAAATAATGCCATTGCAGGCATCAAGAATAAATTCTCATTGTTAAAGAAATATCATGACTCATAACTAGAGTTGCTTTTCAATTATTTGCTTAAGGGCTAGAGAGTACAAAAGATATTAATGACAGACTTCAAATTCTTGTTGCTTTTTTCATTTTATTTTTGGTTGAACACACTAACCTCAGAAAAACTATGCTAATCTCTTTCACTGGAACTTATCTGCCCTCAGTCTTTGTGTGTGGCTGACACTGCTGGTAACCTCCATTTCAAAAAATAAACACATTATCAGCACACAGAGGAGAAAGCATCTGAAATCTCATCTTTGTCTTTCTATTTGGTCTTCCAGTCAGATTGTTTTACTCGTATAGAGACTCACCTCTTTTAATGACCTTACAGGAGCTGCTAAAATCTCTGTCATGTGCTTCTTATGTAAGTAAGGCTCCATTTAATAACTTGGTTCTACCCTGAGTGGAGAAATTCAGCATGAAAAATGGTGAGAGAAGACAAAACACATAATGTAGTTCTGGTAGCAGAATATGGTTTTGCTTTCTGGGTTCATTGTATCAGCAAGCCCACCGTTATGCTAATTTGCTGTTTCTTTGGCATATGAAAAATAATTTGAACTGAAAAGGAAATAATAAATCCAGTACCTCTTTTCTATTTCCTTTATGAGGATTATGTTTGTTCTTTATGACAGTAATGGCTTTTTGTAGACCAAATTTATACTTCTGAATTCAAATTCAGAAGGATGAAAAAGAACATAAAAAGAAAGATTATGCAAGAAAACATGAAATCATTTCTTGAAGCCTCAAATATTATACAAGGTTATATTGTAATAGAATGAGGAAATAAAATCAGATAAGACAGGATGCTCCATGTATAACTTGTCATCAGGATTTCAGCAGTGAAGGTTCTAGTGAGCAGGTAATAGAGGTTAACAGCCCTAGAGGAAAGGCTTTGGGTCTGCTGGAGATAACAGCTGGATATCAGGTGACAATGTACTACTGCTAAACAGTGAATATCCTACTCAAGTATCTAAACAGGAGTATAGTGTACAATATATGTGAAACAATCCTCTCCTCAGGACTGAAAAGGCCATAGAGATATATGGGATATATGGGATCTCTGGGAACCACAGATCTAGAAGGATATTCTTCACAAGGACCCAGTGTAGGTAATGCAGAGGAGACAAAGAGGCATGGCCAGGATTTCAGAAAACATGAAATGGTCTCATTCAGCCAAGAGCTGGAAAGGTTGTGGGGACATGTGATGGACCCTTGAGCTGTCTCAAAGGGCACAGCACAAAGAAGAAGGGCAGGTTTAGAGCACACCCTCTCCCTAGAGATGAAAGAGACAAGGAAAAAGCCCCTGTGGCCTTCAGCCTGCTTTTCCTGGGGGAATTTCTTTGCTTTCTGTCATATAGGCCGCTGGGCATTTATAGCCTGGAATGTGGCTGAGAAAGCAGCATCAGAGGGCCCGCTGTGCTGTGCCTGGCAGTGGCTGTCCCCAGGACTGACAGAAGAGCTTGGTCTTCTAAGGTGCATCTGTCATGCCTGTGCCCACTTCATCCTCCTGCACAATCCATCACAGATAAGCTGTCTTCTTGTTTCAGACCTTCCAAATCTTGGCTGCAACTTAAAAGTCCCAAGAACCTTGAAAGAATATTTTTAGGTTGCTTACTTTTTGGTTTTCAAGTGTTATAGGCAATGTCCATACTGTTAGCTCAGGGCACATAAGCCTGCTGCAGTCATGTTCCTGCTTGACTTAGATACCAAGTTTTCTACTTTTCACTGTCATCACAAGACAATTCACTGGTCCATTTTTTTTAAAGGTAATGAGTGTTCACCTGTTTCATGAGGACCTCAAATCTCAAGTTTCATGACTTGAGTTTTCTTTATCTAAAGTCCCCAGGTACTGTATCCTACACATTTCATTTAAGTTCTCCCACTGACTTCAGTCTGAATGGTATGAACCCTCAACTCAGCAAATAGGACGCTCATGAGTCCAAGTTTATTCTTATCCAATAAAAGTCCCACTCTACACTAAACTACATCCTATGTTTGAGAGTTTTGTTGAATATGGAGAAATTTTGAAACTGACACTTTTTCAGAAACAGCCTCCAGCTGCAGAGAAACAAATTGCTGTGTGTGTTGATTGTACTTTTGTCTCCCTCGTTTAAACTTCAGTTTATTTCTTTGTCTGCCCTTAGGTTTGAACCTTTCAGAGTAGAGATCGTGTTCGCTTGAAGGTGCCTTGCACAGAGCTACTAAAGGTGCACAACAGTACAAAAACAACAGCAGCAACAGCTTTAACTAAAGACAATGAAAGCACTTTTTATCCTGCTTTAAAATTGTCTTAGAAATAGAAAAGAATGAGAGATTGACCAAATAATGAGAAAGGGGAAGCCATTAAATGTATCTTTAAAATTATTGTGGTACTTTAACAAAACCTGTCTTGAATAAGAAAATTTGAGTATGTACAATTAGAAAGTAATGTAAATCCCCTAAGTATAGACCCAGGCTGAAAGAAACAGGTAAGATATGAGTCAGAAGGATTAAATTTATGCAAATAATCAGGACCAGATTATAGCATCCTAAATTGTAAATGGAAGTACTTAATGAGTTTATTGAATCCCTGAATTATTTCTGAGTTGTTCCGGTGAGTCAGGAAGGTAATGAGCACTGGGCAAGAATGTGGAAGTTGTCTATGTTCATATATATTTGTGAGATCGAGGCTGTTGTGCTGCTGGTAGTCAGAGAGTGGATGTGCCCGTTTGTTTGAAGTTTATTTTCTTTTATTTTCTCATAGGCAAGGGTAAAGTCAGTGGAGGATACTGGGGCAGGAACTCTTTGAGACTAAAAGCTGAAGCTCTTATACCCCAAACTTTTGAGGATCTGTGAGGAAGTTAGTTATAGCTGTACTCCAGCAGGACTCCAGAGAGGCTGGTACATGTGAAATGAAGGGTTGCTGACACAGGTGGGCCACTAAGAGGTATGAAAGAGCCCTGCTGAGCTCCTCCAAACCAGCATCTTAAATCCCATGCCAATGCCAACAGAGCTTGCTTGTATTGGTTTTGGTGAGACACTGAGCGAGTTTGCTCAGAGAAGCTGTGGATGCCCTGTCCCTGGAAGTGTTCAAGGGCAGGTTGGTTGGGGCTATGAGCAACCTGGTCTAGTGGAAGGTGTCCCTGCCCAGGCAGGGGATCTGAAGCTAGAGGATGTTTAAGGTCCCTTCCAAAGCAAGCAATTCTATGATTTAATGACTATTATTTCAGAGGCAGTACTTTGCATCTCTTGTTGCTATGTGCCATCTGTCATCAGCAGAACAATTGTGAGGTGGAAGGGACACATGTAACAGGTTACAGGCACAATCTGCTTTTAAACAACAAAAAACCCCTTTTTCCAGTATGTTTTAAGGGCATAAGCTCTTGGGGACTGCCAATTGTTTTGGTAAAACCCTTCTACAGGCAGAATAGTAAAATAGAGGGCAAAACACTTCTATCTTCCCCATCACACCCATCAGAGCAGTCATTTTATTGACTTTATTTGAAAGAACATGTTCTTTACAGCCGGAGACTGTGTTCATGGAGGCTGACTCTATAGTGATATGTTTGTGATTCATTATATAAGTGATAGTGACTAATGTAATTTTGTATGTTATCAAGGAATTAAACACAATCCACTTAATACACACAAGAAACTCTGCTATAAAATTATATTTGTGATTGTTGCTGATGACAAATGTTGGCTTCTAGTTTCAGACAAATATGAGGGCTTCCTCAAGGCCTGCCTACTTCCTTGAAATACCCAATTAATTAGCATTTTGCCTACAATAAGCAATTCACAAAAGTAAGCCTCAGACAGGCATTACTGTCTCTGTTACATAAATTACTGTTCGTCCTTTGTACCTCACCGTGTTATGAAATAAATCTGCACGCACCTCTTTTCGGAATTGTAGCCTCTTAAAGCTCTATTAGTGTGAAAGTACCTAAGATAAAGGAGAATGGTAGTTAGAAATGCAGGTGCCAAACACAGCAAAACACACCAGCAGTGTCTGAGTGCCATGTTCATTCTGGTATTGATTGGTGTCAAAGGGCTGGAGCCTTGTGGAGTTTTGTTGTTCTTTGGGATTATGCAAGTTTGCTTATTTCTGAAATAGGATTGTGTGGTAGAGGGAGATGTTCTCTGGCCCAGCTCCTGCCATCCTCCTTTGAACATGGGGAAAAGTCCCAGGGAGCTTCTGAAAGTTTTTTGAGACTATAGGACCCCATCCTACTTTTGAACCACCCTTTAGAACCAGTACTGAATTACAGGGGTTGTACAAACAGTTATCTGGATTCAGAAAAAAATGTGATTCACAAAGCAAGCACTCTCTGGACTGGATTTCTTGGGAAAATGTAGAAAAAGCTTTGTCTAGTCAGTTTCCATCTACGAGGTCCCAAGGAAGGGAAAGGGCTTTTTCCAGATGTGCACTGGGAGACATCTAGGAGTAGGACACCTCAGTTCACAAGCTAATGGCCTGGATAAACAGACTGTGTTATATGGGAAATCAGACTAGATTAGACTGTTCTTTTTATCATTCTTTTTATTCATTATTTTGAGTGAATGAATGAATGATGGTACATGATTTGTATATTCATTTGCTCATCTTAAATCATGTAAGCCAAGACACTAAAACTATCTTTTTTTTTGGTGAAAGCAAATCCAATATATAAATTAATATTTTGCATTTCAGAATCCTCATGCAGTCTGTTTTTGCTTGATACTTGTAAATGTCCCTTTTATTTCCCTTCACTCTTTTGGACAGAGCTAACCAGGCCTTTTTGGTCTCTCTTTACGCTGGCATACTTAAAACTGATGATGTACATTCTAGATGTGTTGCTTTTTCCCTCTCTCCATTTCCACTACAGCTTTTTCCTTTAAGATCTTGGTTAAAGGTAACCTCTGGGTAGATATCTGCACTGCACATTAAGGAATTTCTGTCCTTTAGCAGGGGTACTGTAGGGCCAAGCTCAAGTGTGGCTCCTCATTTTAAAACCCCTGTTTTACATTCTCATTCTGTTCTTCTCTATCTCTCAGAGTGCTAGTTGCAAGGAGGCTTTTGTTTGAGCCTGGGCAGCTGCCTCCTGGCAGGAGGAGTTTTGAGCAGCTGACCTGCTTGTCCTCATTGCTTGGTTAAAAAACTCCTCCATTTTCATATGGGTGGAACCAGAGGGAAAACAACTTTGGCTCCGAAAGCGTCCTCAAGGAGCTCAGAAATGTTCTTCACCCCGGTCAGAAAATAGAGCAAAACAACAACAGAAAAGCTTTCTCAGATGTGAATACTGTACTAGTCCGTGCCCAGACACAGCCATTGTATTGTTCTTACTCAAATAAAATGCACTCACAGTGCACTTACTGAATGCAACTGATGTGACTCTGGAGAGTGGGGTCTTCCGCTGGGTCCTGGGGAGGAGGGGACCCCCCGACCATCTGTGCTGTGAGTCCTGTGCCCTGAGATCCCCTCTGCCAGGTGGTCCTGGGACTGTGAGACGGCAGCAGGCCTGCCCAGGAAGCATTTTGGAAACAGGATTTATAATTTCATTTTTTTCTGAGTTTAAGCAGCACAGTTTTCTTTGTTGAAGGTGGGGGTGCTGACTGCTGCAGTGCTTACCATTCTTCCTAAAGTCCTAAGGTCCATGATTCTTTTCCTCTCTGAACTTCCTCCTACGATTGCCTGTGGCAAACAGGAGGAGATACCTCCTGTTAGGCACCTCAGAAAGCAGTATAATGGTTTTCCTAACATTAGACCAATGTGAAGATATTGCCACCAGTAGGCATCTCAAAATGGTATCCAAAAGCCCAGAATAGATAAAAGAGTGTTGCTGTAGTGCAATAAAAACACCCTACCTTGTCCTCTGTCATTCTGTATATTGTGTGCGTGTTTGGTTTCCTTGGAGCCCAGAAATCTGATGTAAAAAAAGACGTCACATAGGCATGTGTATGCTTCTGTTTCAAACCACTTACCCACATCAGAAAGAAAATGTGCTTTGGAAAGATTTAGTCCCATTAAAAGAAAAGATTTTTACTGGGGGCAGGGGGGAGGAATTGTGTTTGGCAGTCTGCAACATTTGATTGCTGTAATGGTAGTGACGGCAGTAATCTATTTTTTTGCCTTGCTGGTAAATGGAAGTATCCAGCAAAGATAAAAGGTTACCAGCTGGGATAACTGTCCTCTAATTAGTACTGCAGATTTTGGGGGGAATTTAGAAATAAAGTGATGCAGCCTCTTAAATTTGTTATAAATAAGTCTAAACAGGAACGAGAGAAGTACTCAGCATATGAACCGCAGCATCTAATCTGAGAGGGCTGCTCTGCCGTTTGGAGCAAAACACTACTTGACTTCATTGCAGAGGGAAGAGAAGCAGCTTGTTCTGAGGAACACCATTTCCAAAAATCAATTATTGAGCTTCTTTCTCAGATCAAGTCCTCCTGAACTAGTTGGTCAGGGTACATGGCTGGTATAGTCATAGAGTGCAGAGGTACTAAAGCTAATTTACACTTAGATAACTCAAGAACTGGTAAAAGATTAGGTATAGGAGGACAGACAACCAACAGTCTTGGTTGATTCTCTCAAAGAATTTTGTCAAGAAAACTTTTTAACTTAGAAACTACCAATTGTGAAGTGTGAGTAAGAAGGAAAATTCCTGTAGGGGAGCACCACTACTCTGGAGAGATGATCAGAAAAAAACCAAAGCAGCTAAACTTATCTGTGGACTGAAATTATGTCAGCTCAGTAGCTGTGCATCAGCAGATCAGATACCTCTGCCTTGAGGGAGCAAAGTTCAAAAATGGATCAGCAACAGCTTTATTGTTCTGATTTCAGTGCCTATGAGACCCCACCTCAGCTATTGGTGCTAATAAACCACACCAACACCTCAGCCCATGCCCCCCTTAAGCAGTTGCCAGTATTCCGTCAGTGAACATCTACCTCTTTCCCAATGCAATCAACTGGTGACAAAAACTGAAAGCCCAAGGGTAACTGCTTCCAGAGAGGAGATGTAGGGCAACAGGGACAGTTTTTGCACTGTCATCAAGCAACTTGTCTGAGCTGACATGCTTAAACATCTGGGAAACCTGGCAGATACATTCCTGAACTCACCTGGACTAGCAGAGATGCAGTGTAGACAAGGAGGACCGGGGTTCTGGAAAGGTGTGCATTCATCTGTTTCTTGATCTCTTCCTTTGCCCCCACAAGTTTTTCTGAAGTGATGTGCGTGCAGATGAGGGCATTTTGGCCCATTTGTTGTCAGAAAAAAGTTCTGGAGGACTAGATAAAAATCACTGCTGGGCAGTGTTTGGAGCACAGCTGCAGCCCAAAGAGCTTGTGACTGCCTTCCTATTGTATCAACTCAAAGCCAGTGAAGGCCATGCAGGAGCTGCTCAGGGTGACTCACAGGGAGGCAACAAAGAAACTGCAGCCCTGGGTTGATTGCCTCCTTGCATGCTGGTAAGGCCATGGTGGACAAGACCTGCAGCTGCTGGAAATTTATTGTTCTTCACACATGTTTGGGGAGCAAAGAGAAATCTGGATTGCACTGCAAAAAACCCCTGAGGCTGCTTATCATCAGACCATGCCACTGAGTGCTAATCAGAGCATCTTCTTTTAAATGTCTTAGTCTGCTATTTTTAGGCTATCAGTAGGGTGAAAAAAAATTTACTTTTGGTCAGACAGGAAAAACACCTGAAAAAACAAAGTGGCAGAGAGGTGCATTCCTGGCTCCAGGTTTAGGCTGGCAGTTCTTTAAATTTTTTCCACTGTGACCCCCTTAGCAAGTGGGTTTTTAAATGTACTAGGCCTCAGATGACAGAGAGGGTTTGAAACTGGTTCTATTCATGGGTGCTTTGCTACAATCCTAAAAGCTATTTACCAAGCAAAATAACACTATCAACACTTTGAAGTCCGTGCCCATCTTGTCCTTGGATAGTCCAGGTGTCCTCACAACTCCAACAGCTCCATCTCCCCTGTCCAATTTCTCATCTCCTCTATTCAGGGAGCGATAAATACTGATGTTACATAAGCACACAGGATTATCCAACCAGCAATTCTTATGCAGCCAATGTCCACCCTGCCCTCTTGAAATGCTTTTTAAATAAAAACAAATGTATTTCTCAGAAATCCCAGGAGATCCAAAGGCACCTAGGCCCAGGGGGATACCAAGGTAGACAAAATGTGATAGAGTGTGGCAAAGCCTCTGAGTAATCTCTGTGCACATAGCTACACCAGCTGACCTCCTTAGGAGACCCAGCTGAGGTTTCTTTTCTGGCAAGAGGTGTTACAGAAAGTTGACCACATTTAAAAACTCTCAGAGTGATTCTCTTTTATAGGTGATTGACACCTATAAAACAATCCAGGAATTTATTGCCATTTAGGCCACACAGCATCAACAACAGGCTGATGTGGTTTCTGCCCACTGTGCTATTTACTGAGGAGACACTGGCTTTTTGTACGCTTCTGGAACAGTCAGCATGAATACAACCCCTGTGGAGAACATATTACTGTCCCAGGATGAATGGTTGGGTTCAAATTGTCTTTGTCTGAAACTGGCCTTGATATCCAGGAAATTAGGGTCCTTGGCTACTCCTGTGGCAGAAACAGTCAAGCCCGCATTGTGCTGATAAGCAGTATCATTTGCTATATCAGAATGTGCTAACGCAGCACTTTTTACTAGATGGCCACATTACACAGGAGGGCTGAGCTCAGGTCCTGTACCTCAACCCCTCCAAAGGCTGTCCCCGCTGCTGGGCCTGCCACAGGGCTTTATGCATTTACGGGAAAAGAGTGAGCATCACAAGCAGCCGCTCCTGCAGGGTCCGAGACCTTCACACAACTGCCTGACAGGAGGTTGTGGTCAGGTGACGGTCAACTTCTGCTCACAGGCAACAACTGATAGGATGAGAAGAAATGGCTTCAAGTTGTGCCAGGGGAGGTTTAGATTGGATATTATGAAAAATTCCTTCATGGAAAGGGTGGTTAGGCACTGGGATAGGCTGCCCAGGGAAGTAAGTTGTTGAGAGCTGATCCCTAAAGGTATTTAAATGATGTGCAGATGTTTCACTTAGGGACGTGGTTTATTGGTGGACTTGGCAGTGCTGGGTTTACGGTTTATTATCTTAAAGGTCTTTTTCAACCTAAATAATTCTCTGGTTCTATACATATTTTCCTGAAGCAGGAGGAACTGTTCTCACATTAACTTCACAGTGCAAATCTTGAATGGATCTTGCTGATGCTGCAGAGACACTTCCTGCTTCACCATTTTGACCACCCCAGGCAGCAGTTTAATTTTTCAATTCTGACACCAGAAAAGTCAAAAAACCCAATATGGTATCTATGACCCAACTAGGGCAGCCTGGCTGTCACTGTGATTAAATGCAGTGAAGGATCTGATCCTATTTTTGGAAAAGACTTTTCCAGTCTAAAACATGAGATAGCCAAGAATTCACTTTTTATACATTTTAAATAAGAAATCAATCATAAGAAATAGTTTTTGTGACTTCCTACTTCAAAATAACATTCATAAAGAGAGAATGTCTATCCACAGATGCACATTTCCTATTTGGACCCACAGAAACAAGGTCAACTTGGCAGGTAAATCACTACTATAGGTGTCTCTGGCAAGCAGGACCTTCAGGAACTGAATTTAGCTCTCTGCTGTCAAGATCTTTTGTACTGCAAGTTTTGGAAGTTTAGCCTAATATTAAAAGGCAATACTCCATCTAGAGCTTAATGTCTTATCTGTGGAAGAAAATACATGTTAGGGAAAAAAAATCCCAATCGTATTTGTGGATTGATGAGATTTCTGCAGTTTGTCATGAAACTCCTGGTACTGTGTTTTCCCCAGTGTAGTGAAGCATTGCTGGGATGGTGGACAGTAACATCTCTGCAAAAAGGGACATGTCAGTGCACATGCAAATCAACCCCCTCTGTTGCAGTTCCACATGTCCAGTTTCTCTTCTGTCTTTGATATGGGTTGGTTTGCTGCCATCTTTCTAAATGTTACCCTTATACTAAGCTATACGTATGTATAATTTTAACAATAAATTGCTACATTTATTTATGCAACTTGTAGGAACAATAGTTTGACTGACATGTAGGGTATTTTGGAACTTGATGTTTATAGCTGAAAATGAACAAGTTAAGAGCAGTCACTGAGAAAGAGAAGTGCTTATCCTTAAATAAAAGCAAAGTCTGTTTAGAGCTGAGCTTCTTGTACCATTAGCCCTTCTAGAACAGTAAAAATTTATTCTCTCCCTTATTACTGCCTGTATTAAATATGTTATTAAAATATTTATGGTGTCTCAGTTACAGTGTCACCATTAAGGTAGTCCATATAAAAGCATCACCTGCAAAAATTTAAAAAGTCTGTGTAAAAGGATTACCACCATTACCACAGCTTAATTGAAGTGTTAACTTAGTGCCTAAGGTAGAAAATTAAATCTTGCTGCTCTATATTTAGAAAAATAGAATTCTAGCCACTTCAATCTTGGTTTCTTCTCAACTTTTGCTATTAATTGGAACAAATTTGAAAACTGATGCTTTGAACAAGATTTCAAGGAAATACATTTTTTGATCTCCTATGGTTTGGGGAAAATTTTTATAGTGTTCCAACAAGTTATCCACAATAATTTTTACGTATACATCTCATTATGTTATGCTCTCATAACAGGAAACTGAAGAAATAATTTCCTAATTTACACATCTTCATTTACAAAACCATGTAATTTGCATGTGTCTCTGTACTGTCAAGAATTGTATATTTTTCTTCATTATACCCTCACATCTTTCCTGTTTTGTCCTTCATCATGTACACTAGAGTGTCTCACAAGCTACATATTTAATTCTCTTCATGTAATTGGTTTCACATTCACTGTAAATATGGACTTTCTTGTCCATTCTGAATCAATTCTCACCTGATTGATAGGAGATTAACCAATGTTAAATGTTTGTTTCACCATTGTAAGAGACATCTGTGAACTGATTTCTTACTGTAATTGTTTAAATTGACACTTAGAGGATCCTCCTTTCCAGGATTTTCAGTATAAACATTAAGGATTGTTTACCAGTCTTAGGTAGAGGTTAAACAGAGAGCAAGAAGTTTTATTTCTTGCTAAGGTTCCCCTAGAAAGAAGGGGCATAAAGAAGGCTAAACTACAGCGTTTTAAAATGGTGTGTTATTTGTACGACAGAGGAAGGAGTTGTAAGACTATGAGCAACAGTGCCCACCAAAATCATCTGTCCTTGAGCGCGTGGGCACGTACACAGGTGGATGTTTCCATGCACACAGATGCTGATCCCCAAATCTCCCTCATGCAGCCTGCTGCAATACAGCTTCTGCATCACAAATGGGAAGCACACTGTGACTGCCAGGTTGGGGCACGTATTTTTGGCATATCGAACTTCTGTGGTTTGCTTTATTTTGCTGCCAGTTTTGAAGGGGGGTATGGTGTTGTGGGGCGACTCACACAGACATAGCTGTGTGCAGTAGCATATTCTGCACAGTAAAGCCGAATGGTTCATCCCATTGTTACATAGAAAGGAAAGATGTTGTGCATTGCTGGAATGCAGCCAGCTCTCAAGTCAAGATTAGCATCCTGGAAACAGCAAATATTGGCAGCTGCGTACTTCTGAACCCAGCAGCTCTGTGCAAAGCTGGCAGTATGCTCACAGGCTCTGCTGACACCACAGAGCAAGGCAGACCAGGGCCCATCTGCAACAGGACATGAATGCAATGTGTGCATCCCCTCCCTGTTCCTGACAGGGATCATCCACCAGGTCTGTGATAGGGGGGAATGCTGTGATGGAAACATCTGCCATGATTCTTTTGTGCAGAAGGGATGCAGACCTGGTCTGTGCAGAGGTATCCCTCTCTTTCCCAAGTCTGAGAGACCACAGGCTAAACAAATGGTGGAAATGGCAGAAATGAAAAGCTCTGTTTTGTAAGGTGCTGGATTAACACACCCGGTATGGCCCTCAGAGTGATGGAGAGTCATAAGAGCTACCTAGTAGGCTGTCTGTTGTAAAAGTTCATCCTAAGTTCGGGAAACTGCATACAGCAAAGATTTTAGGTAGTGGTTTTATTCAGCACAAGAAAAAATATCTGCAGATAAGTGATCCTTGTCAAATTAAATGAGCCTTTGGAAAAGTCTATGTATTTCACTCTCCTGTGTAAAACAATCAGCCTGTCTTATCAAATGCACTTAACTGTTTGGTTTTGTCAGCCCAAACTGGAGGCAGGGTTTCTGAAAATTTTATATTCAGACTTACTGACTCTATTGGCTGAACACTGATTGTACAAGTGCAGGTTTGTTGACAACACCAAGATGTGTGGTGCAGTTGATGCACTGGAGGTAAGGAATGCCATCCAGAAGGACCTCGACAGGCTTGGGACGTGGGTCTGTGGGAACTTCATGAAGTTTCACAAGGCCAAGTACAAGGCCAAGTGCACCTGGGTTGGGGCAATCCCAAGCACAAACACAGGCTGAGGAATCCAGACCAGGAGCAGCCCTGAAGAGAGAGAACGCTGGGACTCTCAGTTGATGAGAAGCTCAGCGTGTCTTGGCAGTGTGAGCTTGCAGTCCAGAAAGCCAAACGTATCCTGGGCTGCATGAAAAGCAGTGTGTGACCAGCAGGTCGAAGGATGCAATTCTGCCCTTCTTCTCCTCTCTCATGAGACCCCATCTGGAGTGCTGCATGCAGCTCTGGGGTCCCCAACACAAGAAGGGCATGGACCGGTTGGAACAAGCGAAGAGGAGGGTCACAAAGACTATCAGGGGGCTGGAGCACCTCTTCTATGCAGACAGGCTGATGGAGTTGGGGTTGTTCAGCCTGGAGAAGAGAAGGCTACGTGAAGACCTTAAAGCAGCCTTTCTATAACTAAAGGGGACCTGAAAGAGGACTGGAGAGGGACTTTTTATGAAGGCATGTGGTGACAGGACAAGAGGGATTGGCTTTCAACTGCATGAGAGTAGGTTTAAATTAGAAATCAAGAAGAAATTCTTTACTGTGAGAGTGGTGAGGCACTGGAACTGATTGCCCAGAGAAATTGTGGGTGCCCCATCCCAGGAAATGTTCAAGGCCAGGCTGGATGGGGCTTTGGGCAACCTGGTCTAGTGAATGGTGTGCCTGTCCATGGCAAGAGGGTTAGAAATAGATGATCTTTAAGGTGCCTTCCAACCCAAGCCATGCATTGATTCTAGGATTCCCCAAACTTACATAAAGATTATACAATTCATTGAGCTGCTGAACAATCAGACAGGACATCAATGGTGTATCAACAAAGAGAGAAACTCTCCTGCATCCTGGATAAAGATCACTATCTTTTAAGACAAGAATCCTTGCTATGACAAAAAGGATGGCAAAAACCCCAGTAATAGCTGTGAGGAAAAAAACAAAGCACACAAAGTGCTAAGAAAACTACCTTGATTTGGATTGCTTTGAAAGTAGTCCGCTTGGCTTTTAATCAGCAAAGGCCAGATCTGAAGTCAGGGCTAGATATACAGGGATGCCAAGGATGAGCAGGGCTCTTTTCTGACCCCCATGCATTTCTTCTCCACAGAAACCTAAGGACAAGCAGGGAAAATGTCTGAGACTGATGGTCATAAGAAGCTCCCTTATTATATTATCAAAACCTTTGGGACTAACCCAGACTGGGCCAGCAAACATCAGGGAGAAGGAGGAGAAGCTGCTTGTTAAAATCCAGAACAACTCATGAAAGTCTACACAGGAGAGGATTTACATGAGGTTTCTCAGAACCAGGGAACACATTATCTTTCACTCAAAGACTCTGAATGCAATGCAAATTATTCTGTTTTCTTGACTCATCTGCACTTTCCTCTGCAGCAGAGTGAAGCTTTCAGCGAGAAAAAGCAAAACCACTTTATAAAATGCCAACTATATTAAAGCACTATTGCCTTTAGAAAAGGCTTTCACCTCTTTAGCTTTATGCCTTACAAAGCCTCATGTTTGTATTGAAAGAGTCATTGAATCCATACAAATGCATCACATGGTAACACTTGTTATAAATCTCAGGTCAAAAACCGAAGAAAGTAAGTAGACAGGCAGCATCTTTCTAGACTATTTTTGAACATAAATTAGATACTGTAAGTAGTCTATTTTCAAAAATGCATTTTATTGTAAAAACCACTAGTATATAATTCTATTACTCAAGTAGCGGTGATGCCTTGATGTAGCTACCTGAAAACAGAGGCTAGACAAAAATAAGAGAATAAAAGTAGGTATTTATTTGAAGGGCCTTTAAAGGTACACCCTGGGCAGTCAAAAGGCTACATCCAAGATGGACTCTGGGTCACGGGTTATTCACACTTTTGTAAGTTTGGACCATTTGCATATCAGGGTTAATTCTCCAATTATAACTTCATTTCGTGATGTAATTACCCAAAGTTTACCCCTCCTCTTCAAAGGCTTTTAGTTTACACATTTTGGGGCCTGGGACAATCAAAGTGTCCTTGAAGAGCAAACCTAGAGAAGGTTTGGTATGTCTAACCAGCACAAGAGAACAGCAGCTAACAGGCCACATGAAACTTCAGAGTTACACACTAGGCAGTACAGGATTTGAAAAATATAAAAGTTAAAACCTAAGGCATCAGTGGAACAAAGGTTATAAATATTCATCATCATGGTAAAAAGACAAAATTTACAACCAGTTTTAGCCTATGTGAAATTTAAACTGTTCCACTACTTTATAGAATTAGGCTCTTACGTTTTCAAAACAGATTTCAGAAACACCACAAGAGAACTTGTGCATTCATCCATGTAGGAAAGAGAAAGGAAAATCATCTTTATGTATGTGACAGCACTGTTTTCTGGATGCCTGGTGCCTGCTGTGCTTAGAAATGGCTGCCTATGCCAATTCAGAGCTACTCTGGAGCCCTGCATGCATGCGTAGCTCCGTTAGTATGTCTAGATTGCTTAAATTTTGGTTACAGTCCACTGATAATACTAAATTGCTCTTTTGCAAAAGAGGAAGATATTCTCTGAATGGGCAGCAGCATAGACAACTCTGACTCAGAGTCTCATTGGAAAATATCGAGTAATTTATGCCTACTTCTTTGCTTCAAATCTGATTGAAGTTGATAGCAAAACCCCTTGATCCTGATTACAATGGAAACACAGATGGAGAGGTTTCAGCCTGTGTCTCCAGTCTGGTCAGCACGAAGGAGATGAGGTGACTAGCAGCTAGTTATCATCACAGGAGCCACAGCGTCCATCTCTGCTTCCCCGAGTGCTCTGTGTTTGCCGCCAGCTAGCGTGTGGACAGGTGGCTTTGCAAAGCTTTGGATGAGTTCTTTCTCCCCGCAAAATATTGTCTAAATCCCACAGGCACTTAAAAGAAGACACAGACAAAAGGGAGTTGTCGCTGATTCACAGGGTAGGAAAATCCGCATAATGTAAATTTGAAAACTAGATACTTTGCTATCAAATACTATAATTTAAAACATTATTAAATTAATTGATGTGACTTTTTCAGTAGAAAATTGCAGTCTGGTTTATATCAGATTAGAAATTTAATACATCTGCTGTTAAGTATCTAGAAAGCATTGCGTAACTTTCATCCATGAAGAGCAGAGCCGGAGTAAAAGCATTAGAACATGAAGGGAAACCTGCAACAGGGGTGTTGCATGGCAACTGAAAGCTTGGCTCTGCCAGTCAGTGGCTGTTCTTTGTACTTTATGGTAGGGAAATTAGTCATTAAAGCAAATCTCAGATGGATGACTCTTAATTTCTGAAATACAGCTGAAGCTCTGCTGTACACAAAAGCTTGCTTATGAAAACAACTCATTCTGAACACAATCGTTCTTTGTGAAGAGATGGAGATTAAAAAGAAAAAGAAAAAAAGAAAAAAAGAAAAAGCCTGATGCACCTTAATCAGAGAAGGCCCATTGCTCTTTTTCCCTAACCTCTAGAGATTGAACATGCATCCCAGTTTAGACCTCACACAACATTCAATCTGTCCTTAATTTTAGAGAAACAATACTTTTTTTGTTTGGAAAACAATTATACCGAATAAAACTGCTTGGCCCTAAAATTATATTTTCTTTTTTTTTTTTCCCCCCACTTGTTCAGTAATCAGCCAATCCCATGGAAGACAAAAGATTAGTTACATATGTATTTGCTCGGCTTTTCCACAAAAGTTGCACAGACTGAGCAAGGGTTGCTTGTAAACATCTTGTCCACTGGCTGATCTGTTTTCACAAAAGGCATAGATAAGCAAGAGAGAAAGGTCTTTAAAATGACTGGATACTCACTTCTTTTGCTACTAACAACCAAAACCTGGGAGCCACTTTTATTTTCCATGTATGCCTCTGGCTGAGGGCCATGTGTGCAAGAGTGCTGGGACCTGCTAGGCTGGGAAGGTTCTCCTGTGCCAGGTCTGTGGGTGGATGTTCTTCTCCTGCACAGGGGAATTTTGGCAAATCCCCACTGGGAGAAAATCGTGCAGAGGTGGCTGGACCTTAGTTCCTTTGCTAGGATCTGAAAATGTTCCTCATATGACAGTGAAGGCTACTAAAAGGAAGACCAAGGCTCAGTCGTTCCTCTGCAGAAGACAAGATTAGTTGTATTGTTTCTCAGGCTTTGTTTGTGGGTTTCATGGTGTTTGATGATTGATTTCTATGCTGGACTTCCTTAGTCTTGCAATTTGTGAAAATTATATTTGTGTTAGTATTTTTGGACACAACACATACCCAGAGGCAAACTCGTGTACCTGAAGAACAGAGGTGGCAGTGAACAGCAAGTGTCACAGACACTGCACAAATGCTTTTGCAGATATGTGGTCTTCTATATTTCATTGAAAGGCTTATTTTACTGAATTTCCAAAATTGAAGTTGCTTAAGATGAAGCAGCATGCTCAGAGAGAGCCTGGGGGAGATGGTGTGGAGTGTTTTGCTGAGGGTAGGCAGGGAGGTGGTGGCAGAGAACTCAGAAGAGCCTGGAAGGTTAAGGTGTGAATATAGTGAAACATGAAGAAAGATATGTAAAAAGATATGTAAAAGTCTTAAATCTGAGTTACTGATTAAGCCACTTTTAAGTTGAAATGTTTATAAATGTTCACACTGTATCATCTTAAACTTCGAATGTGTCAGATCTGTGGCTACCTTTTCAGTTCATTTCCTAACACCTCCTAAAATTTCACATTTCTCAGAGAATTTACCCTTCTCTCAGAAATCTCCCATTTGAGACGTTATTTGTGCTGTGGAAAGAGAGAGAATGGGTTTATGTCAGGGTTTCGCTGACATTCTTGCCATGAGAAAGCCACGCATTTGCACAAAATGCTGGAAGGCAAGTGCTTGCAAAAAGGGTGAATTGTAAGTGTGCTGCATCTCCTTCACTTCAGAAAGCTGAGGAATTAAGGCCAACACTGCTGGGGCTACTCTGGTATACGTGGCTGGGGCTTGAGCACTGAAATCACTGCGATACCTTTGAAACGCCTTCCTTAGGATGCTTAGATATGAGTGTAGGACCAGCTTGGTTTGGATCTTGGTTGCCTTTTTGAAATAAAATGACCTGCATTCATTAGGTGATGCCTTAGGTTTTAGCTTCTATATTTTTCAAATCCTGTACTGCTTAGTATGTAACTCTGAAACTTCATACAGCCTGTTAGCTACTGTCCTCTCATGCTGGTTAGACATAGCAAACCCTCTCTGGACCTGAACTCAAGGACACCTTGTTGTCCCAGGCTCCAAAATACATAAAGCCTCTGACAGGAGGAGCAAATTTGGGGTAATTGCATCACTACCTGAAATCGTAATTGGAGAATTAACCCTGGTATGTAAATGGACCAAACTCATAGAAGTGTGAAGAACCCGTGACCCAGCGTCCATCCTGGGTGGAGCCCCTTGGAGGCTTTTGACTGCCCAAGGTGTACCTTTGAAGGCCCTTCAAAGAAATACCTTCTTTTATTCTCTTAATCTTGTCTAGCCTCTGTTCCCAGGTAGCCACTTCAAGGAATCATAGGTACATTGAAATCAGTGTAAGCAGGTTTTGTTTCCTGGCACTTTACAATGAAACTGTACTCTTTTTAAGCTTCTGCCACTAAAAGTTGTTCCAAAACAAAACAGTCTCTGTTTTATAGATAAATTTACATGTTTAACTTTAATTCCAAATGCAGTTTCACTAAACTCAGAGACCGTGTTCTCCAGGTAAAGGGATGCGTATTTTATAAAATGTGCTATTGCCTGTAGCTATTTTCTCATATTAAGACAAAAAAACTAATTAGCAATAGTGCTGTTATAAATTATTTTAGATTTAATTTTTAATTAAATAAAAAAATCTCTATTACAAATTTGAAACTGCATAAGTTTGATTTTAATCACAAATCTGATTTTAAGTAAATGGTTCTAGCTGATCATTTGTCAAACCCTGAGTGGAAATCTTTCATGTGATTTTTATTTTGGGCAGCTCCTCATGGGTTTAAAAGGCATGTATTTCCCTGAGCAGAATTTCCTACAGATTTGTGTCCCATCTTGTTTAAGCTATCCCTCTGCAATATTGCAGCTGTCCCTCATGTCTCCTACGGTGCTTCTGCTTGGTAAGCACAAGCAAACACTGCCACCAGCCAGGAGCAGTGGTCCTGTGGCTTGGGCTTCCAGCTGCTGCCAGGTGATAAATAATGTGTGAATTTGGTCTGCTTTTCTGCCAGTGGGAGCACTAAGCTGGGTCCTTCTTCTGCCTGGCCATGAGCAGTCTCAGAACCTGTAGGAACTCGGTTGTCCTCAGCTGCTGCACATTCAATTGAAAAGCCAAACTGGTTCAAGAAGTGTTAGGGAAAATTGGCAGACGTGATGTGACTGTCTGAAACTCACTTTCTGAAGAAAGGAAGCTAACAGGGAGTATTAACTATAGTAGACAAGAGGATGGAAAAGGATTATGTGTTATAGCTCGTGCTGTCATTGAATTTACCTAGAAAGAGGAGAAATATGGGGTGATAGGTCAAAAATCAAGTAAAATTGAAGGACTGAAGATACGGTGGAATAGAGTAGGGGCAGTTGAAAGGATCCATTGTTGGTAATAACACATAGTAAAGGGGAAAGGAAAAAGTCCTGCGTCTCTCAAGGGGTATGTTGGAGAGGCTTGGTTGATCCTCCTTTCCCTCTGGGGCCTCCTCTTGTTGAAATTCAAAGAAACCTTCCAGGTCTCCCTGAACACAGAGGCACGTTGTGGATGTGGTACGGACAGAGAAACAGGGTGGTTGTCATCCTCTGGGCAAAGCTGCTTTGTGGATGCCTATGAGCTTCCCAATCATACCATTTGGTTTACCCTTCCACCTCCTCCCCTCCAAAATAAACAACCCACTCCCGTTTACTCTTTCCCCACCATCCCTGGGTTTGGCGATTCTAGTAATTCTGGTCTTTGTCAGTAACTTCGTCAAGTCTGGGAATCTTCTCTATTCCCACTGTCCCCTGACATTCTTCATCCAAGAAGAGTTCCCAATACATCCCTTTCCCCATATGTGATATCCGTCAGTACCTTGGGTTGTTTTATTAGTTTAGCCCCAGGTTGGGGTTGTCCAGCCATTTTTTCCTTCCATTGCTCTCAGCAGCTGGCAGTTTCTCATTTTGCTGTCATATTGTCATATTGCTGGAGCCTGTGGCGTACAGGAGTGGGATCTAACTGTTGCCATCTGCAGCTGGAAGGAGAACTATGGAGAAGATGGAACCCACCTTCTCTGAGAGGTGCACAGCAAAGCATGAACAGGAAACAACAATGAGCTGCACCAGAGGAAATGCTGGCTGGAGACAGAGGGAAAAATCTTCCAAAAACAGCAGTCAAGCATGGAAACAGGCTGCACAGAGCAGTGGTGGATCCTCTCTCCATGGAGGTGTTCAATACTTGAAAGGGACAAGGTCCTAAGGAACCTGACTTAACTTTTAAGTGGCTTTTGCTGCCCTTTTCAGCTGGTCAGCTGGCCAGGCTAGTCAGGAGGTCAAAGTTGCAAATCCTCCCCCAGATTTGCAATAAGCAGATTTGCCTGTCTTCTGTAATTAAGATTTGAAAAACAGTTTTACCTCAGGCAGTATGATAGCAGTCAGTTGTCACGTAGACAAGTGTGCTGTCTAAAAGAAGCATCCATGTAAACAAAGAAATATTGGCTTTTTACGGACCCTTTACTGTGACTTTTCATAGCTCCGGTTCTCTACCAGAACACCAAAACCCAATCACTGTCAATGTACAAGGCACTTTTTCTTTGGGCATATGTAGACTAGATATCAAATCTCCCAATGTCCAAAACATCAAAGAGAACCCCTCATCTGAACGCTGAGGGGCCCCACAACTTGTCACAAATGCCAAGAAGATCAGGCAGGTGAAGGCTCGGGATTCAGCTGAGCAGTGAACTGGGTGAGAAACAGGCTCAGCAGTGAATGAGAGAGTTGATTAGGGAATGAATCACTTAGGGAGAAAGTTGTGCAATTAAACTGATAAAGTTGGCAGCAAAACAAAAAGCAGAAAGAGAGAATGAATGCAACAATCGATCAATAAAGCAGCGAATCAATTGTCTAGTTAATAAGATAGTTAATTATGCAGAAGCGAGCAGGCAAGGCAGTGTACTCGGTCAGTTTAGCTACAACAAATCTCCCCAGTATGTTTCAGTCATGGCATCATTTACTTTTGCTAATTTTTGTTAATATAAGCTCCAAAGGTTTGACCTCTGAATTAGTATTCTCCTTCCTGTATCTTTAAAGATAGTAGCTGTTTCTAGGCTGTATTGTTTCAAAAAGGCAAGAATTAGGTCATGATCTGGGAGAGCGAGTACTCTACTCCATCTGTAAAAGCAATACTTACCTATCAGCATATTTTTATTTCTATTATTTCAGTATTTTATATTATTGTTTATTATTTAATTTCTATTTTATATTACTGTGCTATTTATTGTTCTTTCCACTGTCAACACAAATATTCTAAGTGCTTTCTAAACTAGAATTTGGAAACCTTTCCTCGAAATAGTTTCTCTTCTGAAAGTATCCACTTTTAGAACACTTTGTTATGTTGTTGAAAGAGCTCTCTCCATTTTCTCCCAATTGTACGACATAGAAACTTGGAAAAAGAACTGACAATTTAGTGTCCTTGAATCCTAAAGTGATACAACACAGTGTAATGCAGGAGCCGAAGAAATACATGAAATAGTCACCTTGTTGGAGAAGATAGAGGTGAAGGATTTTCAGACATTGTCTGAAGCTTGGACCAGCCCATGTGGATAATGTCTTCCTCTAGGATCTGTCTACATTATTTGTCAGGACTTCTGTGGTACTGTTCTGAGCAGCTTTCACATAGTGTATCTGCAAGGCTGGGCAGTTCTGGACACAGTCCAATAACCATCTCCATGCCTTGGGTGTGAGTGTGACTTGGCCTTCACTGTTGGAGCTGGACATCAGTGAGCCTTGAAGATGGCTAAACCCCATGAGAACTTTGAGGTTTTTTCTTCTGAAGTTCCCAAGGCCTCCTAAGCTGTGCCTCTGTCTCCATATCTGCCCACCATTAGAAAGAGCTCATCTGCTTGATACTTGTCTCACTCCTGAGCCTGAAAGAGATCCGTAATTCAGCTTTCCTTGTCAGTCCATAGATGTCCTGGTCCCATTCCAACTGCTCACTCGGGAATCCAGGTCTGCAGAAAATGCAGTTCAGGTGGCTGGTCTCTGTTCAGCAGCTGTGGTGTGACACCCTTCTGCATCCAACAGTACTTCAGGGTAAATCAGAAAGAATCCTGTCAGTAAACTCCTACAGAAGGATTATACAGAGTTTGATGTGTTGCAAAACAGGTATTCTACTTGAATTTATGACTTTTAATATTCAGTCAGAAATAGTAGTTTCTGGACCTGATTTTTGATATGGTTTTGAAGATGCTCCTTACTGGTAAAGGTGGAGGGGTTGAAGATGGGATGGCTATTTTGTGAAACATTGCTATTGGCAGCTAGACAGTGCTGTTCTTGTGTATGTGACTTCAAGCTGGGTTGCAGGGGTTGGTTGTTTTCACTGACATGGTTCTCAGGGACATTAGGTGACAAAAGCTTTTATTCTGAGATATACATATGAAAGGATCTTTATTTACTGGTGTTTTTTATATCATGTTGGAGGGGTTTACATTTACTGAACTGGCCGGATATTGCTCCATCCAGAAAATTTAAGTCCGTTTGTCCTTTGCCTTGCTAATATTGCAGACATAAAATAATCTTGTAAAAAAGTTCAGACTATCTCGTGGTCTGTTTAAGGGGTAAATATGGCCATCTCTGGCTGAAACTTGAGGCAGCTGTTAATAGTTAGTAATCTTTTCATTATGTCTTGTTGTCCATCACCTGTGGACTGAAATAATTTTTGGCAGCTCATCTTGTAGTTTCACTAGAGGCTTCCCTTTGCCTTTTTACATATCTTTTTCTATCATTTTCTATCAAAATGATAGAAACACCTCATGTGGGGGCAGTAACTTTTGGGAGGAAGTAGGGGCAAAACGTGCTACAAAAACCCAAATAATGGTCTCTGCTCCTCTAATTCTTGTTAACTTTGTTGACTCCTGTGCAAGAGGCCTCTTTGCTGAAGTGACAAACACTTTGACATTATTAAGTAGGTTTTAAGACCTCCATAAAAATTCTGGTGACTGTACTAGAATCCTTGCAGTATTGTATGTGACAGGTTGGAACCTGCCTACAGCACACTGTCAGATGCTTACACCCATGGAATGTGCTGGGTAATTGTTTCTTGTCTCCCTCCACAAGCTGATCTACCTAAAGGGAAAAGCGTTTTTATTCCTAGCAGACAGAACAATCATTTTTCTAGCTCAGGAAGTCAGTGTTTGGGGCTATAAGCTTTTGTTGTCATTAATTCTTCCTAGTCATATTTTGAGGGCTGAAAGCCTTGTAAGGCTTGCAAACAGCCAGTAAGCCTCATTTGTCATGCAGAGGAGAAACACTGTGAAGAGGAGCTTGAAGGAAACAACAAATATGCTGTGTGGAACAGCCAGAGCATTACAGACTTTATCTGGGCCATATACAATAACCTCTTCAGTCACTGTCACTTTTTAGAAGCACATAACAACATGCAGAAATATAAAATAGTGCAGAAGCGCTCTAGCAGCTTAATCAGAACATGGCATATTACAGTGGAGTGCCAGTCTATAAAGAACTGCTTGGTAATATCTGCTTCCCGTTAATCCCGTAACAATCAGATAATGGTGAAATGTTGATTTATTCACTGATTTACTCTTAGCTAGATTGAAATAATGGAGTAAAATGAGCCCATTTAGACTTGTTCTTAAATTGAATGCTCCTAATTGCATTTGGAAGAATAGACCATAATGCATTTGAGTATTGCAATGACCCTGCTAATCTATGCAATTAGTTAACCATTTTGGAAAGGAGACTACCTTACATGTAGTTTTGTCTTAAAAATTAGAATGTATTTTTCATATATTCTATGCATGATTCTGTGCTGAACTCATTGCCCATGTAAAATCCTCAATTTTACTACAGTACTAGTCGCGTTCTGTGTAACTTTGCAACGGAACAGCTCAATTACTGTATTATATTTCCATTTAATTATTCAGCTAGAATTCTGAAATTTGCACATATTCATTCTGGGTCACAGAGTTCAGCATGGGAGGGAATTTCAGATTACACATTCCATTAGATATTATCAAAAGGCCATCTGTCTTTCTTTGTGGGTTTCAGTCACTCAAGAGCCTGAGGATATTTAGGCAGGAAAGGAGAAATAAGAGAGAAAAGCTTTTGCAGTAAAAATCTGACTAGGGCACTTGCAAGTTTTGGATGATTCTAGAGGGGTAGAAGCTAACTGCAATTTTACAAGAATCTCCTGCTCCACTTAATGTTTCTCACCCTCATGTTTTTGGAGAATCACTTTTAAAGAGGTGTCTCAGTGAGAACTTGATGATCTCCTGTCTGTTGAAGCTCCTGGCTATACCCCTGGCTACTGAAATAAAACAAATGAAGGAGACAACCTCATGCTGGCAGTTTGAGCACTGCTTCCAGTCAGTGGATCCTCTCCTTGCCTTGATGCAAAGATGGCCATATTGCCAAGTAGGCATCATTTAAAATGAGATGTCTGTGTTAAACTCTTTTTTGTGTATTTACGTCATGATCCGTTTTTGCATACAGCTGGACATTACCGCGTTGTTACTGTGTGCAGCTGCAAATGAGAGTAATTGAGAGCACGAGACTGTGCATCTCAACAGCCTGGAACTGTACCCACCAGTTCCACCTGCTGGGTGTCCCTGAAGCTAAAAGACACAAACTGGATGGGACTGGACTATTACTGTCTTCCTGCATTTCTGTGTTTAAACATTAAATTTCTAGGGTTTTCAGAGTTGAATTAGGTTAATTTTTTTTATGCCCGGCCTCAGGTTCATGTCCCACTCTTGTCCTGATGCACGCATGAAAAAAGTCCCAGGAAACACTCTAGCTTTCCAAAGTGCAATGGAATGCTTGATGCCTGTACAATTAACGAGCTCGTAAAATATGCTATATGAGCTTTGTTTGTTGATATTTCTGGATTCTTTCCTAAATAATGCAAATGTTTTCAAGTCATGAGACAACTGTTATAATAACAGAATCTGACACTCTGCTTAACACTGTTGGAGTATTTTAAGAGAATCTCCAGGGAGATGAGCAATAAATGGTTTATCATTTATCAGACTGTGCAGGAAATACTTTGGGGAAAAAAGATCAGAAGGGCAGCAAAGAGGTCTATAAAGCTAGTGGCACATAACTACTGCTAGTTTCCCTTCCTGAGCTCATGGAATTTGTGGGGAAAAAGTGCAAGAGTAATGTCGCCCTGGTTTTTCTACTGTTCTGTGTTTTTACTTTTGTAGTAGAAGTTCTCATGCATTTTCTAAAAACATTCTAGGCCGTTTAGAAAAACAAGAGCTATGTTTATAGAAAATGCATGAGAACTTCTACTACAAAAGTAAAAACACAGAACAGTAGAAAAACCAGGGTGACAGAGAAAAGGCACTGGATGCATCACTCCAGCTGTAGATTAGGCTGAGAAAATTTCAGGTTCACCAGATTTAGCAGTAGAGATATCCAAGGACAAATCAAAAGAACAATTTCTAGGCATTGCAGCACCTTCAGCAGTGTAGGAGAAACCTCTACCCCACAAGAGCCACCTGCCTGATGGGCTCCCCTACATCCAGTGCAGGGTGTTTTCTTCCCTTGCAATCAAGCACTACGAGCACTCTTAGGAGAATATGAATTGTGAAAATGGTTGGCTGTCCTCACTTTGAGAATCTTATGACCCAACTGAGTGTCCTGTGAAATGTGCTGTTTGTCAGGAGCTCAAGTCCGAGATGCTCATTGCTAAATCTTGAGTTCTTTGCTGTGAATTAATATAAAAACGTATTAAGATAATCACAGCATGGCTAAGGTCATCTGGTCCAACCCCACTGCTCGAGCAGGGCCACCTAGAGTTGATTGCCCAGCCCATATTTCAACAGCTTGCCTATAAGGAGGTCATCAGACACAGTTCCTAGAGCCTTACTGAAGTCAAGGAAGAAAATATTTGCTGTTGTCCCCTCACCTACAAGATGGTAATTTCATCATAGATGGTTGTCTATCTGCCAGGCGTGACTTGCCTTGTGAATTCATGCTAACTACTGCTAATTTCCTCCTTGTCCTTCATGTGCCTAGAAATGATTTCCAGCGTGACTTTTTCCATCACCTTACCAGGGACTGAGATGATGTCCGTTGGCATGTAGTTTCCTAGGTTCTCCTTTTGCCTTTTGTGAAGATAGGAGGGATAACAACAAGGGGACAGAAAATGTGTACATAAGATAGATAGTTCCAATTTCCTGGTATCTGATAAAATGCATCATAATGTATTTAGAGACCACCAGTGTTTCAGGAGTTGTTGGTGGCATAGTTAAGAGCTTCTGGAAAAAGATTGAGGCCCTAGAAAAACAGGAATGGGAAAATTTTATACTTAATTTCCAAAAGAAAAAGATGGAACCAGTCAGCTTATCCTCAATTCCTAAAATTGACTGGAAGAATTATTAAAGTTGTTGTTGGGCACCTGGAAGTTACAATGAAGGCAAAATTGTCGAGAACAATTCATGTGAAAACAATCTAATGTCTTCTGACAGGTTTGGCTGGTAGGAGAGAATCTGTACCTGTCATTTCTTGACTTTTGTGGAACTATTACAGTTGACATCCTCATATGGAAGCTAGAAAACTCAGTTCTGGAAAAAATGTAGCAAAGAAATGTACAAAAATGAATTGTTTTAAGAATAGATATGAATAGTTTGCTGTAAGTATGGGTATTTATGGCCATCTGAACTACCTCCCCTACAAAAGCAGCACTATCTCAGAACCTCCTCCCCACTGCGGACATTCTCACCCTGTTCAAATGAACATCTCAGGCTGCATATGTATGCGTCCCTGCATATATATATATATCTGCTAAGTCACCTGGACTTTTTCTTGGAAAAAGAGCAGGAGATAATAAGCAATATTTCTGATGGGCAAAAAAAGGGTATGTCATAAGGGAAGGCTTCTATCAAATAAGTTTGCTGGAATGTGGCTCTATGGGGCATGAATGTGAAAGAAGAGTGGAGTCCCAGCTAAAAACATGATCTGAGGAGCCCTGTGGTTCACATGAGCTGCTCAAGCCTTCTTTGCCAGTTTACATTTTTAACTTGGTTTCCTGCCTCAGAATTGAAGTCTGCCCTCCCAGTATTCACAGAAAACTGAAATTCAGAACAAGATTAAGAGCCACGTTTCACAGCTTCCCAGTTTGCTAACATCGTCCCCTCTGAATGCTCTCTCCTGCCCCGATTTAAAATAGTATTTATAGAGAGCTTGCTTGTGTGATGAAACCACTGCCTGTCAGGCACATCAATACCCACTGCACAGAAAAGCAGATGTGAGCTAAATCTTTGGACAATAGTCTTGATATTTCATAGGGATGTAGTTAAAAATATCTTATCACATGGCCTAGTTGAGCCAAGGGTGAGAGTGTGGAAAGGATTATGGTATTTCTAAGGGAAGGTAAGGACTGGAAATAACGGTACTACTGCATATTGTCAAAACCTTCCCTTGCCAAAAGAAGAACCTTGTGAACAACATAGAGCTAGACAAAGGCTGCTCCAGGAAATTCACACTAGATGCCAACTGGCAAGGGCATGGGGACTGTCCTGCCTTAGCAGCTTCCAGGCAATCATAGAACCATTAAGGTTGGAGAAGACCTTTAATATCATCATGTCCAACCATCAACTTCGCTGCACCACCATGTTCACCATTAAACCATGGCTTCAAATGCCATAGCCAACATACAAGTGTTTTTTGAACACTTCAAGGGGTGATGACTCCACCATTTTCACGGGAAGTCAGTTCCAATGCTTTATAACCCTATCCATGAAAAGGTTTTTCCTAATATCTAATCTAAACCTCCCCTGGCACAACCTGAGGCTGTTTCCTCATGAGAGAAACCTTTCTCCCAGCCATCTCCATTGCCTGAACTCCCACTTCAGGCATAGGCATAGTGGTTTCTCTGTGAGGAAATGGGGAACAATATGGAGAAGCTTGTAGAGCATAAGTGAACCGTAGGGTTAGTTGAAGTGTAAAGTGGATGGTAAGAGTGACTGTGCTTTTGAGAAGGACTTCCCAAATTTCAGCTTTCTGCAGTGAAGGTGGAACTCCTTTTTATCTTTTGCTGCCTTAAATTAGTCACTGTCACTGCCCAGATCTGGGTAAAACCTGTACATTTGACTTCACACACTAGTCAGCAGTGCTCAGTCCACTAGCCCTGCTGAGCTGGTCCCCTTTAGTTCAATAATAAATAACAGTGTTTATTGGAGCAGGATGTGGCTGGCTGCTGGTAGTGTCATATCCAGTTTGTACAAATCTGCCAGAGAAGCGTGGAAGCTGCTGCTAGGAGCTCTCTTCATGTAAATTCATTGTCTGTGCTTCCACAGCTGCATGCCAGATAGGGAAGTCTTGTTTAAAACAAAAGTAGATGAGCGAGCCTTACATCTGGCAGCACAGGGAAGAGACAAGAGGCCTCCAAATAGTTTATACCCCTTTGTCTAAAGCAAGAGGTAGACTAGTTGTTTATTCCCTGTAAAAGTCCCTTTGTCCTTCCTGTTCTTGATCTCTTGGGTTTTTTGTGGGTGTGTTTGTTTGTTTGTTTTGGTTTTTTATTTTGCTGTTTAAGTGTTACCAAAGTAAATTTTCCTCTTGGATTCCCACATGGCAATGTGAGAACTCCCACAAAAGTGGGGTTTGTTCAGAGGACACAATGATTCCTGTCGTGCTGCAGAGAAGAGACTGGGAGAGTGCACCGCAGCAGGCATGATCTGTGCAGCAGGAACCCTTGAACTGTAGATACAGGTTTGAGCTGACAGTTATGTATGTCAGATGTTGCAGATGTATAGGCTGCCTGTGGGAATCACTCCTCCAGTGCCTCCTGGTCTTTCTTGACCTTCACTGTTCTTAAAGACTGTCTCTTCCCAACTGCTTCTACAGGCTGGGGAACTTCTACGGGATGAGGAAAATCGTTCTTTTTTTTTTTTGGACAAATATCGCTGCAAACCTTTCTGTGGATCATCCTTGCATGTCTAATGCCAATTAATTAATAATCTGTCTAGAGCTGCAGGTATGTGTGAATAACATATTTAAGCACTGAAATTTGGATGGGCTCTAATTTTAAGCTGGTCTGCACAGACACTTGCCTGGCATGCCCCCAGAATCTTCACCCTCACTGCTGCCTCAGGGTCAGGGGGCAGGTCACTGCCTGCACTCTGGCTGCAAACACAACTCAGGCTTTTATGAAGGCTTGAGGAGTTTTTCAATCCAGCTCCTTTTCGAACACTTAACCCAAGAGGAAATATTCAGACTGAGCTGGCCCCTGTAGTGAGGAGATCAGAGAAGGTGAGAATTTCTTTCCTAGGAGGTTTTCCTGCTGAAACCCTCATCAGAGATGGGAAATATGGGAACATGTTTACCTGAAGGAGCCAGGGGACAGCTGGAGGAATAAAGAGTAGACAGAGAGGGAAAACAAGGGAAGTTTTAGACGGCCAAATTTCTGCCCTTTGCTTACCTGAATGGCTCCTGTGGGTGGTTATTTTAACCAGGACTTTCAGGCAACAACTGCCAAGTACAAATCTTTTTTCTTATGTCCTTAATTGAATTGAAAGTTAACAATAGACTAACTCTGGCACTTGACTGGACTTTTTTTGCCAGTGCTCAAAAAAGGAGACAGCAGCTTAAGAACAAATAGGTCTCTCAGCTCTTTGATATTTCTCAGAGTCATGTCACCAGCTGGGAGAAGTGATGGCACTCTATGGTGTAAAATGTTGAGAAAGCCTTTAAGAATCACGGGCTTGATATGGATCCAATTATGCTCAGGACTAGGATGTGTTTTTCTAGCATACCACAGCAAACTCTAAGCTTGTTTGAGAGTGAAGTACCAATGGAAAAAAAATGTCACATTTCCATGATACTAAGGCCAAGTCAGGGAAAGAGAATGTGCCTGGGAACAGCATGTTATACGGACTTCATGTCTGCAAGGGAGCTGTGCTAATGACTTTCCACTGGGTGGAACTGCAGAGGAAGTCTTATCTCCAGACTCCTCAGAGATAGGCAGTTGGAAAACACCGGCTCCAAAGCTAATTTTTCTGCCTGACTAATAGAAGTGCAGAAGTCAAAGATATGGTATGTGTTATGTGTCAAAGCTAAAACAGTTTTCACCAAGACTAAATCATAACTGCATTGTCAGGCAGAAAACCTTATGGGGGATGCAGGGATAATGACAAAAATAATAGGAAGAGAAATAAGAGGTGGAATCCAAGGAGCCACCCAACCATCTGAAATCCTACTATATCTAATTGCTTCTGAGAGAAGTGTTCTATTATGGCAGACAGACAAGGATGCATCAGTGGTTGAAGTAAATCAGCATTGCTCTTCTGAAGCCAGCAAAGCCATATTGATTTACATTACTTGATGGTCTCTGCTTGAAAATTTATCATTCTAACAAATACTATAAAACTCTAGATCTGTCATCAGAGAAGACCCTTTAGGGATGTCAGAAGGGAATTGTCCTTCCTGCTTGAACAAAAGGATTACTCAAATGGGAAACAGACTTGCACCAGTCTTCCTTCAGGATATGATGCCACAGCTCTATGAGGTACAGCAGTAGGGGCAGTAATCCTGGAAGGCAGTCAAGTAGCCAAAAACCAGGAATGCCTGGAAGCTGAAAATGTTAAATAGGAAGGAATGGTAAAAAAAAAGAGGCTTGTAAACAGGAGGAGTGTATGAGTGGCTGTACGCTCATGGCCAAGGAACTGCACGGGTGGATGTCTATCACAGTAGTAGAAAAGGAAGTAGGACAGTCTCCATGGAGTCTGTATGAGGAGCATGGTGAAGCCCCAGACTTGCTTGGAAGAGGAAGGTTGATTGGAGATTTAGGCTTTGTAGGAATGGTGAACTGAATTTAATCTGTGACTTGTTTTTGAAGGTAGCACACCACTGTGCACAGATTTGGGAATGCTGCATGCTTGGCCCCAGCAGGAGCTTGCCACGCTCAAGAGCCCCACAGATTATCAACAATCAAGTAAACAAGTCCTGATATACACCCTGTTTCTATTAATAGTGCCTTCTTTTTGCAAACAGGGTTCAATTCTTTCTTCATCTCATTGTCTGAGTGGGGACTGTTAGTGGATGTCATTTCTACATTTATTATATGCCACAGGAGCTTGCTTTGTACTGTACTAAAATCACACACAATGGAGGGAGTGCAGAAGCTAAGCAAGCAAAACCATACAGGAATTCACAGAGCTTGTCTTTTCCCGTGTTTAACACACACTAGAACCAGCAAGCTCATAATCAACATTATTTGTTATTCAAAAGATCTCTCAAGCCACTTGCATCAGCTATATGACATTGGGAGAGGAGAATCTGCTCTTGTTTTCCAAGACACAAAGCAGATGGCTCATGTTTTATGAAAGGAGAAGACACCGTGTGTACCTCTACATATACAAACACATCAACACATGGTCACATGCCCAAGCTTAAGTGTTGCACGTCTTAGTCCGAAGTACTATTGTACCTTGTGCTCCTTAATAAGAAATTTGCTTTGGTTGTTCTTGTCAAAGTTTGGCAAGCTGGTTTTTCTGTCTCTTTTCTCTTGATATTGTGGCACTAGCAATCTCATACTATTTACCTAGAAGTCTGCCTTCTGAAATATATCTGTTTATCCCAAACTGTCCCCCCGTCATATTTCATGTGCCTATAGGATTTCATTTCTGTGTTTAAAAGCAGAGAAGAATTATAGCCTGTGATTTGATAAGGAGACTCTGCAGCAATCTTGACTTTTGATACAGATAACCTTTATTTTCCCACCTGTAAAATTCAGTTTCAAAATTTTCTTCTGTTTTGCTGCAAGGCCTGATTTCCCAAGCTTGATTGAGTCCTTGCAATGGGAGATAATTGTGAAGTGCAGAGAGAGGTAAATTAGCCTGGGCAGTAGAAATACACTTTAATGGGGCTGGACAGATTGAAGTAGCTGAGGTTGCACAAGTATTTTGAGACAGTGCTGGGCTTTGCAGGCAGACCCTTTGCACTGCAGGATTTCCCCTGAAAGTGTGGACCACCAGGAGATTATCTGCCCAGCTGGCTAACTACCAGTCTTAACTGAATACACACTTCATTTTGATTGTCTGTAGTGTGACAGCCCCCTCACTAAACACAGAAACACAATGATATTAGAAATTATGCACCCCCAAATGTTGAATTCCCATGGGTCATTAATTATACAAACATGCAGTGTTCTTCTATACACTTTTTTAAACAATACTGTTACAGTATAGATTGTATATTGAAGGCTGAAAATGAATTTGGAATCCCTGGAGAGCTTCAGGATGACTCAGCCAGTGTAAAGGATTTGTCACGTTGTCCTGAGGATATGACAGTAATTTATACTGATATGGGTGTGATGACAGGGAGCCACATCCTGCAGACCCTACTGAGACAGTCTGTCCCACATCCCTACTGGCCACATCCCGCCAGAGGACATCTGCAAGAGAGAGTTGGCACATCCCCAAAACAAATCCATAGATGCTTCATTTACACATGTTTGTATCAAACTTCTTCTGTGTGTGGAAGAGAACAGGGGCTTGGACTGTGATCCAAAAGATGTGGCTGTAACTGGCTGCAGGAGCTGTCCCGGATGCCAGTTTCCCTGGGCTGACAGGGTAACCATTGGAAGAAGGCATCTCCTGCTCCTGAGGCCCTTCCTGAGGGACATCCCATGTGGGGCATGACAGACCCAGCATTTGGCTGCAATGGTCTGTGTGGCTGCTGTGGTCAGCCCTTTCAAAGGCTCGGCCTGGCAGCCTGCTCACATTTTGTCCCTGATTTCCTGGGTTTCAACATCCTTGCCCTTCCACAGAAATAGACAAAACACTGGGAAGCTTTTCTCTCCACCAGCTGACTTTTCAATTTTGCTCTTTTTGTCCGGGCTTCTCCCTGGAGCTCCCCAGCAAGACTGCAGAAAACTCCCACACAATTTATTTAACTGGCTTCCCACCCGCTGGTCTCAGAGGCACATGCTGGGCAGTCACTTACACAGCAGCATGTCTCTGGCCTCAGGTGCCACACTGAGGGGCTTTACAGTCAGCTCTGAGGGTTCACAGAATGTCTGATAACCCCTCTCTGCCCCTGGACTGCTCATAACCTCACACTGTATACATGCATATATACATATATACACATATATATACACATATTTTATATATATATATATATTCTTTTGTGCATATGTTCGTGTATTTATACAGTCGGGGTATACAGAACTCTTGGAGTGATTCTAAAATACAGTTAGAATACTTTTTACCCCCAAAATGCTTTCTTAACACCTTGCAGTTTAATTTAGGGTGTAAATTCATCCTGAATGACTCCGACATGACAGCAGGATGCACTCATCTGTTCACTTTTGAATATGAAAATCCTCAAGGGACATCAATCAAGCTTTCCTAGTGACTTCCCACATCCATCCATCTTCTGTATTTTTGTACATGCTCATGATGCAGTGAGTTTGAAAACAGAAAAGTTGCAAACCCAGAGCTATGCTATGGTGTATCAAATAACAGTATGTCTCTGGTTGTAATTAACAACTGAAGAATTTACACAAATTTAAAGCCAGTGTACATGGATGTGTGTGTGGACGTTTTAAACCCAGGGTCTATAGAAAAAATTGAACATTACCAGAAGGACAGAAAAAGGAAGCCATGTGAGGTTCCAGAGTCTTCATTGTGCAGTATGGGTGGAGAAAAATGTAGGATTTGATCCAGGTTTGGTGAAGGTGCTGTTGTTCATTATCTAGAAAAGTGACATATTATCTCTTTTTCTGTGTTTTTAATTGTAACAGAAGTTCTTTCCTGTACAATTGCCTGAGTCTTGCTCTGTGAGTGAGTTCTCTGCCGTCCCTACTTATCAGCTGGTTTCAAGGAGAGCCCGCTTTCCTGTCTTTCTGTAATTTCGCTCCCTGTGTGAGGCTTGAGTAGCCCTGTCAAGAGTCAACCTCCCACACTGGCATAACTCCTGGGGTCACCGAAATACATAAGCTTTCCCACCATCTCTAGATGGTCTCCCCTGGGAAGTATCATCCTACATATTTATGTGTATATAGTATAGACATATAAAACTTGGGAACTATGGGAAGGCAACAGCCTCCATGACCTTACAGGCACAGGGCATGTGATGTAAGTGGGAACTTCCCCTGAAAGATTTGTCCCATGTGTATTACATGCCATGATTATATACATTAAGGTGTTTGGAGTTTTAAATACACTCCAGATGCTTTTTCCTGCCCTTTCCTCCCATTCAGCTTGACTTCCCCCCAGCTGATTGATTCTCATACTTTATGTTCAGGGGTTCAGCATTTTGCTTACTTGCCAGATTAGCTGTTTTTGGCACACCAAAAGCTGCCCAGTAAGCCTGGGGAAATGCAATATCATATGCTGAGAAGCTGCAGTGTATAAGAATGGGATGAGCAATTGGAGTGTGAGTGTTCAGCTGTACTCAGCACCAGACAAACTATGGGTTTTGTCAAGTCAGCAGGAGTTTTCCCAACAATTCTAAAAGTACAGAATCAGGCCAGTGTTGGGAAGCGCTGACAAATGCAAACTATCAAACAACTAGAAATTACTCCTTCTGCAATGATCCTGACTTCTTTTCATATTTTTCCTTTTTGTTTCCTAAAACATGAAAATTGTAGGCTGGCTTTTGTCCCAGGTCACCTGCTGCATGTACCTTATAACTCTCCATTTCTTTGACTGTTTAGTGATAGGCAAACACTACAAACATCCAGAAATGCCCCCACCATTTTTTGCTGCCTCCCTTTGTACTGCAACTCACACCTTCCCTTCTCCCCAGAGGAGGAAGCAGCATCGTCTTTTTCTATTAGAGGACAACTCACAAATATTGCTCTCTAGGCACCAATTCTGTGGGTATCATGTAAATATGAAAGGAAGATGCAAACACACCTGAGATATGACCCAAAGAGGAGCAGTAGTCAAGAACAGCCTTGGATGGAGAATAAACTGTGATCCCATGAGTTACAGAGTTTTGGTTTCCTTCCTTGTCAGCTGCCAGTGCTCGTGAGATCCCAAGTGAATTTGGGTATCTCTCAGCCCCCTTTAGCCCTGGAAGCTAAAACCTCTAGGTATGCTTTACACATGCAGGATGGAGGAAAAAGGCAATACATCAAAATACTCATGAGGGTATGCAGGGAAATGCTGATGTGAGGAAGGAGGAGGGCTGACAGGCAGCTCCGTTTTCAAGGTGATTACACAAAATCTCCACGGGCTCCACTTTTGTTTGATTCATTCAAATAGTTCTTCCTATATCCAGTTATTTACATATTAAGAGGAATAATATTACTCATATCTGTGATGATCATGATTACCCAACAAATATACTGAGATAAAAGAGTATTTCTTCTGATGCTTTAAAGTAAGAACCATATACATAGTCTTAGCCTTAAATGTATCATACTGTAGACAACACATATGTAGAAAGCATCATCTGTCATGGATGGGAGAATATGAGAGAGCTGGATTTGCCTGCCTTGTCCTGCCTTGCCATGCCTGTCCTGGCCTTTCATCAGTCAGCAGAGACCAGTCCTATAAGCTCTGTGGCAACATCAGCTGCTGAACTTTGTTCTCCACAGCTCTGTAAGGGGGAAGGTCTGTTTATTGCTGTACTGGGTCACTGGTGATAACAGAACTCAAGATCCTTTGAGGCCTGCTCAGGATCTCTTGGCTGGTACCCCATGTCAGCTCACCCCGTCTCACCTACAGGGGTCACTTGTTCAGCTCCTCAGCAGAGAGTAGTCACATCCATTTGTCCATATACCCCCTGGAACTGACGTTTTAGTGAACTACATGCGCTAATGCTGTTCTTGCTTGGTTTTGTGATGTCTACTTTTTTTTTTGCTTTTTGTAGTGTGAAAGAACAGATTTGATTGCTTATGAACCAGAAAAAGCAGCACAACCACACTGAAGGTAGGCAATTCACTGGCACAATAGACCAAAGTAAATACAACCTGCAGTGCATAGGTCAAAGGGAAGTCCAAAATCATCATAAGTCCCATGCTTTTCCTTTCCACTTTATTAAAATGGCAGTTTATTGCCATTTTATTTGTTGCTGTTATTGCAGCAACATTATTTTTCTGCTCTCTCTGACTCAATTCTTTGCTAGTGCACAGAAAGTATGTGCCCCAGCTTTGTCTTCTTTCAACAGAGAAAAACACGGTGCTAACTACTCCACTTATATTCTTTTTGTGTATATTCTTTATATATTCTATATTCTTAATGTATTCTTTAGACATAACATTCCCAACAGCCTTTCACTCTTTCAGCTCACATTCATTTTTCTTGAACTTGTATCTCCTACTGTTGTACACAGTAGTACAGATGATATCTCATTGCTGCCTAATGCAGTGGTATTAATACTTCTCCATTTCTGCTACACAAACTAATATTTAAGGATTGCATCTGCACTTTTCACAGCCTCATCAGACTGGTAACCTATTATAATCAAGATGATAACTAATACTCTTCTTCCTTTGTCCTTTTGCATAGTCTCCCTGGTTTATAGCAGAAAATCTTGTTATTTGTCTGGTTGTACATTATTCCTGCCTTTCAAGCTTTTGCATGTAATTTCATTTCTATTATAGGAGCCTGCAAAACCATTAATTTTTTCACTCATGATATTTAAACCCTTGTAGCTAAATGTCTTCAGCACATTTCAATAGCACACTCTTACGTTGCATCAAATTTATTTGTGCAAATGTTAAATAAGATCAGCCCCAAGACGAAGCCTCGAAATCATCATTCTGGTCTCAGTAACTCTGATGGATAACTGTTGTGATCTCTGGCAGATAAGGGATTTAGAATAGACTTTAAAGGTAAGAAAAATCAAAAATACGGAGAAGAATGAAAAATAAAATTAAAAACCGCTTAGGTTTATTAAAGGTATATTTTATGTGGTACTTTTTTTTTGATGGGATTGATTTTTCAGACAAAGGAGATATATGTATTGATTCTATAAAGCTTATGGTACTTTGTTGCATTGGAAACCATTAGTACAAATTAGCATTAGGACAGGAAATGTGAGGGATAAGAGAGCAGATGAACAGAAGACCAGGCAAGTGAAAAGAGAGCTGTTGCCTGGAGGGAGGCTATGACCAGAGTTACTGAGACTAGAATGATGATCCACCATTGCACAGACTACATTCCCATTTTCTTAGAAAATCCGTCACGAAAGGCCCCACTTGCTACTCTCTATTCCAATAACACCATCTCTGAGATACGAAAAAGTACTGAAGATCCTTGCTACTGGCCCTGCAGTTGTACATCCATATTCTTTCTGGGTGATGGGCTGTAGCCCGGATGCTCTGTCCTTTTTGACCTGAGCACTGAATTTTGCTTTTCTTGTTCTTGTTGCAGCTCTCACTCTAATTGATGGTACTGCCTCCTCGTATTTTATCGACCTTCCTATTGAAGGTACATTAAGAACGGTCACTGAGTTTGTGCATGGTATCCACTATGTCATTGACTCTTGCTCATTGCCTCCCCCTCCAGCTGAACAGATACCATCAGAATCCCCCCAGTCAATTCCCTTTGTGGGACTTGGGTTCCTGGCCCTCTACACCACTTTCCTGGAGAGGTCGCTAACTCCTGAGCGTGTTTTTCCATACTTTGGATATCTTTATAATCTTGGACTGAGTCAGATGTGTTTGTTGTTCTGATAGAAATACCCCAGCCCACAGAAAAAGAGCTGAATTTCTCCACAGAGGCAGTCAGATTGCACTAGGCATGATCCATAGTGTGCATGTTCTCTTCTCAGATAAGCCATGTGCTTATCCCCATGTTTATACCTCTGTTCAGAAGCTCCCATACCTCTTTTCACTGCAGAAACTGAGAGAAACTGACCTGCAAAACCCTGCCATTCTGATTCCAGCTGGGCATGGGCATCTTTGAACACCTCTATTTAGGTGGCAAAGTGTTAGTGCCTGCACCCCACTGAGAGCAATGGAGATCTGACAGTAGAGACAGTGAAGTGTCTTCAGATCCTTTTAACGGTAATGCTTAGGGCTCAAATGAGTTGCCTTAACACAGGTCTCTAGTGACATTTGAGATGCCCAAAGTGTCTCACACGGTCTCTAACTACCAGTCCAGCAGTAAACAATACTGAGCTATGACAGATGTTGCACAATTCAAAGGAAAAGAAGCAGGAGAAAAGAATGAACTGGGAGTAAGTACCCAAATATTAGAATTTACAAAGTTATTTTTCTACTAACAAGTAAAACAAACTTCTAGCTTTGTTCTTCAGATAATTTGGGTGGGTTTTTTTAAGCCCTAAAGTGACTATTCCTGTCAGTTAATAGATCCCTCAGGATCTTTCAGGATATTGCAGGGAATATGGATGGTTTGTGATGCTTCCACACAGTTGTGCTGCAATAGGTTTACGTGCTCCCTTACTGAGAAGCAACTGTCCAGACCCCTGTGCATTTTACCACTGGAATGCTCAGAGTCACACATACTTTATCTCCCACCCACACAGCATAAGGGAACGACAAAATAGAAGTCCTGAAATGTACCTAACTGTGCTTCTTTGTCTTCCACATTTTTAAATTAATTTCTTTTCTTTGTTGTTGCCTTTGTTCTTGCAATTTGTTTTTTGTCTTGGATTTCTACACAGGTCTGTGCATTGCTCCTTTTGCCCACATCAGAACAATATCAAGGTTTGTAGAAGTAAAATTATATACTACTGACTAAAAAGCTGTCAAGTTTTGACAAACATGTATTCTGGTCCAAAGAGTGAGGATCTGCTCTACCAGAACTTTTGTGTTAAGCTGTGATAGCACATCCTGCTCATTTCACAAGGAAAGCAGGGTCTCTCTCAGCCTGCTGGCAAGGGTGTTGATGTGTATTTGCATTGTCCATTCTCTTTTGGGGCTGGAGGCAGAAGAACCAGTCAGAAGGGGTTTTGTGACTACAGAAGAAACAGCGGGATGTGGAGAAAATAGTAAAGTCTATATGTCATGCCATACAGAGTGTTTTTGGGGTTTTTTAGCTTTAGAGCAGGCCTTGAGCTGGCCAGAGGCCAGACCAGCGTGATTTATCAGTACCTGAAGCTGATCTGTTTTGGACCACCGCCGTAAATGCAGAGGATTCAGTAACTGAAAATGCAACGGCTTCTTCTCTCTACCAACTCTGAAGACAGGCAAGTGCTAACTCTGCCCTCGCAGCACTTAATATGTTGATTAAGGATTATTTTGGCATGAAGACAGATCTGAGGAAATACGGTAGGCCTATCTAGTTGCAAAACAGGGATAGTATTACAGTGTTCTTGCATTTTAACCAGAAAATGGCAAGATCTCCTTTCAGATGACATGCACATTTTCACTTTAGACATAAATATGTGTTAAAGTTAGTGATGAAGAAAAACAGAAAAGAAAATCAAGGTAACCTTTTGTAGGTAGATATCATACTTTATACCAGTGTATACTTAATAAGTAATATTTAATAAGTATTCATTCTACCTGCCAGCCTTGCCTTACCCCTATCCTCAGACAATGGGTGCTACCAGAACATCTCTAATATAGTAATACATTTGTTTACACAGGTTTTTAGGATTTCTTTTCTGTTTATTTTCTAGATGGGGGAAAAAAAAAATGTTTTTTTTCCAGCTTTGGTTTGGAGGGAATTTGCGACTGAGATCCCATACAATAATTCTGATTTCTTTGGTTTTTTTTCTTTTTGTGTGACTAAAACTGACTAAATCTTCTTAAAAGTATTTTGGTATCTTTTCAAGTTGGAAACCATTCTAGTTCTGATTAATTCATATTGCCACACGAGTCCTAGAGCTATGCAGACAAGCTGAATATACCACACTACAGTATCTGTGTTGTAAACCTAAGGGTATTCATGGGCTTTTCAAGTGAATGCACATTCATACGTGAAGTAGGCAACCCACAGTGAATGAGCTACATTATGTGAATGTGCTCAGCAGCTGAAAAATGAACTATGTCATGGATTTCGGCTTCATGGAGTGAGCAGCTGAATTTGCTGGTGACACTGAAAGATTGTTCTTCTGCATGACTCAGATTGATTCACTGGTCTGACAATTCCCCCTTCTTTGTGAATCCTTTGCACCTGTAGATGCACAGCACTAACAAAGGTCTAATTCTGGCAGTTAGCAAAATCCTAACTGTTAGCATGTTGCTAACAAATAAGTGCAGCAATTTTTCTGATGTCGATGTTGATTGCAACACTCATTATAGGTTGAAGAATAACGTTAGACTAATGCATTCTTTGAAAGCTCAGTTTCAAGATTTTATGTCAGAAAAAAATATCCATGCTGAGTTCAAAAGACTCTCAAGAAAATTATAGAAAATATACAGTTCCTAGACTGTAACACTGCAAACTTGAAGCCACATAGAATTGCAACTGTCTTCCCTCTTAGGCCACTTTGTACTAAATTCTTTGCAGAATAAATAACATCAAGCCACTAAATAAATAGTATAGATTTCTCAGGAAATCAAAGGTGACATTCCAATGTCAAACCACGGGAAATCCCTACAGACTTTAACCATAGATTTTCTAATCGATATACCCCCAAATAAATATGAAAGCCAAAACCACAAATGGCATTCTCCTTGCTGCTTGAGATATACACTGAGCTGTCAGAATATTAAAGCTGTCTGTACCCAGGTTGTTTATAAAGACCATAGTGGCTGTAACAAAGCTAGAAATAAGGAAAAAAAGAGTCTACATGCTTCTGGCTAACCAGTTTCTGACATGAGCCCCAGTTTAACTGTAAATCGGGGTTTCAAAAGGGAAAGCGAAATAAATCATTCCATGAGCAAGAAAACTCACCCAAGTTTTTATTGCAGTAGAAATGCCAACACCTAATTTTTAGCAATAATTTTGTGAAAATGCCACTGACAAACCATAAATCTTCAAACACTCCTGCACACCACAGAAATATGCAAAAACTTCTTGAAAGCACCTAGAAGTGAACTACAGGGCCAAAATACAAATTCAGAGGAGATGCTGAAGCGTTTTGCTGGTTGTATGATGATAAATGATGTGTTCAAGGTTCTTGTTTGGGATTGTAGTTCAAACACAGGAAAAAATAGAGAAGTGCTTGATCCAGGGTACAGCAGTCACCTCAGGTAACTTCAGCCTAGCCTGGAAGCCAGGCCGCTGAATTCCTCTCTGTGTGATCAGTGACGCAGCCCAAGACCCAAAATGTCAAATGCAATAACACATGATTCAGAAAGCTTCAGGAAGGGCCCAGACAAAAAGAGCGGAGAAGATGGAAGAGGCCATGCAAGGACAAAAGAGGAGGCAAGGGAGGTTTTTTCTGACTGCTGCCTATTCAGGCAAATCTAATTTTAAGGGCTGTGAGTTTCTCAAAGTATTATGGTTTTTTTTTTTTTTTACATCAATGTTTTCCTTTAAGCACAAAAAGTCATAGAGAAAAAGCATTGGCTAAATCAAATGCAAAGAATGGATCACGCTCTGGATGACTGTTTAGATACATCATCAAAGGAGATTTGATTGCAGCAGTGGTGGCAATGTACGTACCTAAAGAGTCCCTTCCTTCAACAGAAGTGGTTTTGGAGGTACCAGCATTTAAAGTGCCTGTGCCAGCTGGCCAGCACACCATCCCAGATGAGCCGGACACATCTAAAGGGGCACTTCCACCTGGGAATAGCCTTCTCTGCGCAAAACTTAATCTCATTCCCTTGAGCTGTGCTATTGCACTATGGGCTGAGAAACATATCTGTGAAATGCCTCTTCGCCACTTCCAGAATGGACCCCAAGGCAAACACTTCATTTCTCTCTTCAAACTGCTAAGTTTTAGTTTAAAAGAGTCATTTTCAGGAGTACAAAGACAATGGAAATCATTGTGTCAGCTTTTAAAGCTGTCTGAAGGACAAGGTTTGCTGCCATTTTTCTTTTTCCTCCCCTAAGTGCCAGTCACCAAGTGGAACCCTTTTATTTATCAGAGGTGCATCAGTACTGTATTGAAAGAGACTTTGAACTAAAATTAGTAAGAGTAAAAGCAAGGACAGCCCAGTAGTGTCATTTCCTTAACATAAATTGAGTATTTTCATATCTAAATACCTGTGACCATGGCACTTTGCAATGTCATAGAGGAAAGACAAAGCGCTCCACATTCTTTAAAAGTTTGCTCTCCCAAAAATCACAACAGTGCCTACTCAGTATGGGACAGTGGGTAATGAAGATGGTAAGGGAGGGTAAGGTATGAAGGATAAGTGTTGAAAGCATAATAAAAGACATCATGACCACAAATTTGAACATTAGTTTTGTGATTCTAAAAAGCAGACTGCAGATCTCCGAAAGGTGGACACACACAGAGGCAGAGTGAAAAGGTTTTGGAAAACTGAGAGGCTCCTGGTAGCAGTTCTGCCCTTAGTAAGAAGAGTAGGTGGGAAGGCATGAGCCCAGGAGATGTTCAGCCTTCTGGTCTCCATCTATCTGAGAGAGAACACGAGAGCAACCTCACTCGGTAGGACCTCTGCTAAGCTCCTGCTTAGATGCTCTGTTACACTGCTCCTGGGCACCAGGCCATCTCTTTCCAACTGTAGCTCACTGAAGTCAGAGCTGCTGAAAACAGAGATGGAAAGGACTGCTGAGTCCTGGGACAGCACAGGGTGACAACAGACCTGATAGGAGAAGCTCATGGTTGCAAGGGCAGGCACAGCTCAGGGACATGGTCAGACCGGCAGCATGTTGCCTCATGAGGGATGCCAATGAACACCATGAAAAAAAGGACATCATCAGGTGTCCAGGAACATGGTGAAACTCACAGGAAGACGAAAACGAGAACTGACTTCCTTGTTCAGAGAATTGTTCAGAAGCCTTTCTTGAAATTTAAATAGGAAAGGCTTCTTGTCCTTTTTTTTTTTTCTGTGTTAAATGAGAAGGGAAGGAGTGAACAGTAAACAAGGAGAAAGGAAAGGGAAGAACACTTGCTCTTATTAGAAAAGAAAAAGAAGAGCAAGAATGACAAGACCATGAAGAAGCAAAACCCCCAGCAGTCTAAGCCAAAGATATTATAATTTCCACTGTGCCCTGAACTAGGAGCTTCGTAGGATGAATCTTTGTGAAATCAAGCCTAGTTTGCACTGGAGTAGAAGGGAACAAGGCATCTTAAACCTGACCACACCACTGGGCTGCTCAGCATGTCAGAGGAGATGCTGCAGCTCCTCTGAGCCTCTGCTCCTTCACTCTGCTGCTCCTGCTCTTTTGGCCTGAAAAGTTTTGAGGCAGGTCCCCCTAGACTCTGTGTTTGAGCAGGGTGTGGGACTTGACAGGCACCTGCATTTCCGTTCCACCTCCTCCTTCCCTCTGGATGCTGCTGCCCTAATGAGAGATGAGATGGGCACGGGCATAGAGGGAGACCTGCAAAAATTGTGAGAAATAAAATATGGTAGCCCAACTTGTTTAAATGCCAGGAGTCTTTAGGTACATTATATATTCAACTTACTGTTGGGTTTATGGTCGGGAGCCAATTTTGCTCTAATGAAAATAAAGGAAAGTGTTGAAGTTCAGAGGCTATGCAAATGGAGATTAATAAACACTTTCAAAGGGGTTATCTAACATTTTTACTGCTTTAAAACTATAATGCTTTTTGATTTTGAACATTTTCAGGATTATTAACTTCGGTCAGATTTAATGCAAGAAGTTTATATACATGAAATGTAAAGACAAGCATGCAAAAATTATAGCAGGAACTGAATTGCAAAGTGAGGACTGTATATGGATGCTGAAAGACTCCATATATTTAAAGACAATAATTCTGGGGATAATGACGACTGAGTCATCATCACATACTGCATGTCTTTATGTGTCAAAATAAGAGTAATAAATGTAGTCATAAGGCAAATCTGTGTGACTGAGTAATGAAGAGGTTGAAAAAGACCTAATGGCTGGAATAATGATGGCTGGGAGGGTTGCTTGCTATGATAATATGTGATTTGCCTAATGAGGAACGGGCGCAAAAGAAGATTCAAGATATTGCACCGTATATTATAAACCAAAAGACTAAGGGAAGATGGCCAAAGTCGGCACTCAGGCAGACTTCAAACAGCTTGTGGTACATACTCAGTGCGTCACAGAGAGGCATGTTAGAGCTAGCAGGGTGATGGGGTATCCATCTTCCCAGAGAGTTTGCATCTGTGGCTTCTGCAGAGCATGGCCAGCACACTCGATCTGTGGCGTGGGGAAGGAAAATCGGCCTTGGCGCACCACGCTTGAGAAGATGATGATGATTGTCAGAAGTTGCTGGTGGGACAAAAACAAGTTGTCTTGTTCATGGAAAAGCAGGAACTGACCCTGGAGTGCAGCTGTTGGTGCGTCTGCACTGGGAGAGGGTTTGATGCAAACAACGATTTTCCAGTTCCAAAATACAAATGGGTTTGGAAAGTCTGTACCTCATTTGCAGTAATTTCAGTGAGAGTTTTGCTGTTAACTTCAGGAGATTAAACATTTCTTCTACAGATGTCTATGAACAAAAATGGTACAACACTGAGCAATGGCTTAGCTTGAATAACCTAATATGTCAATTGTGAAATAAATTATCTGCCTTAAACTCTTCAGTTGACAGAAGCAATGAACCCTGCTCTAACTTCATTGGTAATTTTCCCTATGTACATAAATAATTTCTCTTTAGACTTCAGTGAAGTCTTTATTTTGGGCCCATGATAAGAGTGTCATGATGATTTAATGATTTTTCTCAGTTGGATATATTAATAACTGATATATTATAGAAATATTATATTAACTGAAAGTACTGTAATTTAATCAACATGAAATGCAGAAGAATTTCTCAGTAATAGATTAGCACTGTCTATTAGTTATCACTTACTGTCAAAACTAACTAGTGAAGAATATTAATGTTTGGGAAAAACCTGTTTTGTCCACAATGAATATACCCAAGTTTTGCACACTGTGCAAGTCAAGTATGACATTAGAGACCATTTTGAGCATTGCTGGACCATTCAAAGCGTCAAATCATGGAGCAGGTCACTATCTGCATCAAGTTCCCCTCATTTCTCAAACAGAGACTAGGTTCACAGCTGAGAACTGTGGCAGAGAGCTGTCATGGGGCATCCCCCTCGTTCTATCCCCCATCCTTCGTCTGTCTGAGCCATGGATGGATAATCACACACGAGAGCCTGGGTTTGTGTGTGCTTACACCGAACACCCTTGGGTTGCTGTGTTTACCTCAATGGGGCTGTTAATGAAACTGAAGGTTTGCTGAGCTGTCTGCAGGGTTGGGTGCCTAAGGGACAGGATTTTTAATGGGACATAAATCCAGTCGAGGTTTTCATACCATGTAAGGAAGCTGTGCAGTTTGTGGAAAATAAGAGCCTCCCTGAAAGCTACTGTTATGCAAATATCAACATGCTTGGGGCATACATTAAAGCAGTCCTCAAATTGCAGCTTTTTGGCTTCACACAGGAAATAAATTGAGACCAAAATAGGAGGGAATAGTACTGGTCAATTTGCAAGATAAAGATTAAGAAAAAGAACTTAATGCACGATTGACACGGAAATTTTATGGTTAACTCACTGTAAGTTTTTAAAAAGACCTCTTTTTAACTTTCTGTACCAGAACTATGATTCATTCACACACAAAGGTTATATGAGAGGCACAATTTCTTAGTTCATTCAGGCTTTCCTGTTCAAAGGCAAGAGGCTTTTGTGAGATTCGCTGCTGTTCAGAGAGGGAATTAGTTTTATTAGCAGTGTGTCATTCACAGCGTGCCTTACACATATACCAACTTCCTCATTTCTTTTTTTTTTTTCAGTTTGTTAGTACTGGCATGGTTTGGGATTCTCAGTATGAATAAAACCCATTTTATGCTTCCCATATTCTCACCCTGGGATGGTATTTCCTTCTGACCAAGGACACAGGACTCTTAAAAAAGAAAGGGAGCACAAAAAATCCCCCAACAATGCTGTGCTTCCAGGATGTCGACGTTACCAACTGATTTAACCACAAAAATCTTCCTGCCTCATCCTTTGCTGTACCTTTATGTGTTGTTTTTTGCACTGAACTAGCTCAGGAGCTTTTCCAAGACCTTTTGTTCTCTTTGCTAAAAGCCGCATGGTTGGTGCTAGAATTAATTCCCGCATTTGGGAGAGCACCAAGGCAGTTCGCTGCAAAGTGAGCCTTTATTATTCGCAAATCCTGGTAGGATCACATGAAGCATGGGATGTCATCCTGGTCCCTGGCAGGCAGACACGAGCAGCCACAACCAGCCTGCCCTGCTCTAGCTCCCAGACTGCTGGAGTGGGAGCACAATAGGTCTGTGTCCCCCTGCTAGGGATGTTGGCCTCATGTAACTGCTGCCCAAAAGAGGCTTTAAGCACAATTTAGGTGTCTCAGTTCAAGTAAACAAGCAAGCTAGCCCTTCTTGCACCAGGGCAAGATTATATCAGGTCTCATATATAGGTGATAGAGCTCTGTGCTGCATCAAATATATATCAAGCATGTATAATAATTTGGGGTTTATTCTCATAAATTAGAAGTCCAGGGGGAACTGCTAGTGTCCATCTCTCTAACTGTATGCATATGGCAGATGATAAGCTTTCTTCAAATTAATTGGAGCAAGAGCATCTGTTCTACAGAATATATAATAAATTTTAATATTTATGGTACTGTAGAAACCAACAAGCTAAGCAGACTCAGAGAACTCACATACTTAATGATTTGTGCCTTGTTTCACATCTGAAGTTTTCTTTTTCCAACACTTGGGCACTGCCTGCTGTTACACTTTTCTTTGCAGAATAAAGAACCTTCAAACTTCTGTTCCTTACATTAGTAGTTTTAGACCGTGATCGTATTTCTTCTTTCTGCTTAAGTAAAACTGATGGAGTTCCTGGATTATTTAATTATTTAGTGTATTTTTTCCCATCACTTTCCTTGTCTTTTGGCTTTTTTCCCCGAACACTCCTCATATTCTCAGTGTCCTGCTTGACCACGGTACAGGTAATGGATAGTCCATTGTGGCAATAATCATATTTGACGCAGGGATTATGGGTGCATCCTCCTCCTCCTCCTTTTTCTGCTCCTCCTCCTGCCTGTCCTGGTTCTACAGCCTCTGATCAAGGTTTGTTCAGACCTGCTGGTGCAGCATGGGCTACTGAATAGCATTGGGCATATTTTATGATGCTCAGGTCCTTTCAAGGCTATGTCAATATACCTGCAGGACAGAGTTCTGTAAATGCAACTTGTGTTCTGCAGTTACAGGTTTTCAGTTTTGTATTTGGCTGTGTTAAAATGCCCTTGGGTTTCTTCTGTTCAAACTAGTGCACGGTTTTTTTGCCACCTTGAAGTTTCTCAGTTGTGATTTATTTTTTTGTTTCTCTCCCCAGATCACTGATTAAAACATTCAGTAGAAAAAAAGTGTCGATAATTGATCTTTGTGGGACCTCCTTAGAAAGGCATCTACTCCTGAATAATTCCCCATTTACTCATGCCTTTAGGGAACTGTCAAACAGCTTTTAATCCATACTGCTAAGAGAATAGCATTAATTTTGACACTATTCATGTCCCAGTGTAAAGGAGCACATTCCAGGACTGCCGTATTTGACCAGAACAAAGTAGAACCTGCAGCTGTATTTGAGTTTTCATGGGATTCAAATAGCAGACAGCTGGCTGACCATCTCAGGCTGTTCCAGCTTGATATTTCCATGGTTTTTTGAAAAGGAAAGGCAGACCTCTGCAGTGATGTGTTGCCAATGTTTTAAGTCAGAGGTCCAATAAAATGCTCCCAGCTCGGTGTGATAAATCTAAATCAACCTTTGCAAAAAAAAAAAAAAAAAAAAAGGCTGTGGAATCTATTATTATATTTTAACTCGTTATGTGCTTTCCTGTGATAGAAGACAAAGAAGAATGGAAAAAAAATGCCTTAGTTAGATATAGTGCGAACAGCTATAGACTGCTCCTGGTAAACATGCTGGGGATATTTGCAGAGCCCAGTTTGTGCCCTGGTACATGGGCTTCTGGGGAGAAGAGATGCTGAATGTTTTCTACAGAGAGGTTTTGCTTTCGGTCTCCCAGATCCTTAGTACGGCCTGAGCCATTCCAGCTACAAATTCTCCGTTCTCTGTAAGCAACTAGGATGCACTCCAGAAACCATCCTTTCCTGGATGGCAGAGAACTATTACAAGGAATTATATGCTATATACTTCCAAAACCTCCCTTGGGTTGGAGGTAACACATGAACAGCTCACAGTGCCACCTCCTTCTATGAAAATGGGCAGTAAGGGAGGGGCAAGGGGAGAAGTTCCTAAGCAGGACTCTGGCCAGGGCAGCAGGTGATGCCCTGGGTACCCCTCAGGTCTTCCTTCCTTAGCAAAGTGAGAAACCTGCTCTATAGTGGTTGTTTTTTGTGCTGTCAGCTGAGATCCTTCAATGCATCACTGGGTTAGCCATAACCACAGCTAGGGACAAGGGGAAAGATGCTTGGCATGAAAAAATCCCTCTGATTCTCACACTTTACAGTCCATGCATATTGTGACTGGGTCTCTGTCGCACTCAGACACGAAAAACCACGCAGACCTCGCCAGGTGGGAAGCAAGAAAAAGAGAGAGACGGGGCGAAACCCCAAACTTTATTATATATGTTCTTAAAAACCACCGTGGATTGGAGGGAGAAATTACCACCCCTCAATCACACTGGTCAAAGGAAAAATCCATCAAATGTCTCCGCCTAGGAGAATGGAATGAAAAACAATCTAGAAGTTCAGAAAACATTCTAGGCCGGTTAGAAAAACAAGAGCTATGTTTATAGAAAATGCATGAGAACTTCTACTACAAAAGTAAAAACACAGAACAGTAGAAAAACCAGGGAGACAGGTCTCTATCTGCTAAAATGAGCGATTTTTTCTGGTGGGAGATGACCCAAAAAGGTGGAAGCAGCAGGTAGGTCTGCAAACCCAGCCTGAGGGTACTGCACTTAACAGAGAGACTCCAAACTGAGTGGAAGATGTCTCTCTTAGGCTGAGATAGTCTAGCTATCATTTATGAGAATTATTCATACCTTGAAGCATAATAATCCATGAATGCTTACATACCAGAAAAGCCCCAGATTTTCACTGAGAATACAGACACTGTAAGGAGGATACAGAGGCACTGTAAACTTCTTGAAAACAAGTAAACAAAATACAGGTAAATCCCATAGAATGCAAAATTCAGCACCTAGACCTAATTGGTTGAAAGATGAGCAAGCCTTTGCTTCCTCACCCAAATCACACTTAAGATCATCTGTCTTAATTCTATAATTGTAAGACCAGCAGCCACTAACCTTGGCACATCAGAATAATTGCATAAGAGGCAAACTCATCCACTACAAATCTGAGGGAAGCAATGACAGAAGTTTCCCATCAAGTGTCCATCTTTCAGGAAAGAAAAAGAAATCAAATCCATGAACCAGAATAGCTAAACATGTCTCATTTATCTTGGTCTTTCTAAAATTTTTTTTTCCCCTGTAAGAACACAGACTGGTTCATCTGAGGAACAGATTACTATAAAATTGCAGCTAACAAAAAAACTATTAAAAATTGCCTTTTGCTCACTGCTAATAGACACAATTTTTCTTTGCAGCAAGTAAAAAGAAATTTGGCACATCAGTCACTCATACGTTTTTCTGCTGCTCCTATCCCACGCACTAGATCCACGTGTGTCAGTTGTGCTTGCGTCACTGTTAAAAGCCTTAATGACTGACTCATTTTTCCACGGCATGTGGCAAATGTAGGCTGGACTTTAGCGGGCTCTTGGAGCCAGGGAACAGGAGGAGGCTGTGGTGAAAGAATGTCTGCAGGGAGGCAGGCACCGGGAGGGCAGCACAACAGGCAAGGCTCGCCCCGCCAAGCTCTGTCTCTCATTTCCCCATCTTGTTTCGGCCACTCTGTGAGACTTGCTTGTAGCCAAGCATTCACTTCACAAACTGATCAGCTGATGGAAAAGCATGCTGACTCCAGCTAAATGCCATGACTTCTCCAAGGGAAGCTACCACCTCCCCCTCTTGCTTCTGTCGGCAAAGGGGGTGGCACAATCACATCTTCAGGGACTTCAGGAGAGCTCTGTGGTTGCCTGGCTCCAGCTTATTGCACCAACCCAGCTCGCCTAAGCCAAGGAATGGGCAGGAGCATGCATAGAAGAGGTGCTCACATCTGCAGAACAACACTGGTCAATGTCGCCATTCACTAATCTCTTCTCACATAGAAAGTAGCTTGATTGTTTTGGGGAGTGTAGCATCAGCCACCACAGTGTCCCAAGAGAGCAGTGTCCCCTTTTTTGTTCCAGGCTTCCTTAGTATCATCATCACTTTTGGAGTTAATAAGTAATAAGACAATTATTCTTTTTACTCAGATGTCCTTAAAAGATTGGACAAGTTGTGCCAGAGTCAGCATGTCCCAAAGCCAGCCTCTGAATTGTACAAAATGGGGTACTTGGATGTACAGGCAGCTACAGCAGTGATGTTTAACAGTGGGTATAAAATCAGATGGATCAAACGTCTTCATTTTATATGGCTTTGAAATAACAACAGTTGCCTGCAAAAAGTACCAACTTTCTGACTCTTCCATGCATCTGTTGCACATCTGCTGTGGCACTGTGGCGTGGTTACCTTGATTTGATGGCCAGAGGGCAAGGCTTTCCCAAACCTCCTCTGTGACTCGCGCCCTCCATGAGACTGGAACCCCTTGTGGAACTGGCATCCTCCATGCTGCCGTACAGCAGGTGCCATCTGGGCAGTGGCTGGGCACAGCTTCTTCTCACCTTTTGGTTAACACATCTCAGCTCATGAGTCGCAAGAAACTCATTGTCAGAAGGAGGAGACAGACATCCCTGCTTGGTTTCTGGCTTCTCTCCTGCAGCAGCAAGAGTATCAATTAATATCAGCAATGATGCCAGTTAATTAGTGGTGGTAGGCTGGAGGACACTGACACCTTTTCCTTGTATGTCCTCTCGAGAACAGATTAATCCCAGGCGGGTCAACCAACTGTGCAGCAGATGGCTGCAGCCCTTCCTGCTGCTCACCTTGGCTGGGACTGATCTGGATGCTCAGCACTGCCCACCTTGGTGTTCAACATAATCTTCCCAGCCTATCATTCAGCCACACAGAATTTGGGGTGAGATGTTAATTTATTAGCTTATTTTTGGAGATGTAGATAGCAACCATAAACACTCACCCCACAGCTACATTTTGTCAAAAACCAATCTGCTAAGGAGTGAATTCTTCCAAGTGAAATTTCTATACAGTTGAATAGATCAATTCCGAGTCATTACATACTAGTGCTGCTGCAATAACCCGTGCACCATTCTGCTTTGTGATACTCAAATATTATTTCAAATAAAGCTAATCTAAGACCTCATTCATCTGCAATGATTCCACAGTAAAGCCACTAAAGGCAGTCTGGGACCACCTAGGATCAGCTCCAGGCTTTAAAATGGACTTTGCCACATCACTCTCCTTGCACATTCATGTTACCTCTAGACTTAGTTGTCTTCCCCTCAAAGTCGGTTGTGTTGGCTCCTCCTGAGATACCAGAGAGGGTGATGGCCTCATCTTGCTCAGGTGACCAGGTGTGAGAGGACAAATTGCCCTGTGGTGGTAAGAGGTCCCTTTAACTGGTATTTTTCTTTCATCCAGAGACTTGTTTCCTTTATTTTTTTAAATCGTTTATTCTTGGCAGTGATATGTGGGAGGTAGACAAAGGATTGTGCAGCAGTTATGCACCTCTAGAGCTACTCTGTGCATCTTTATGACAGCAGCAAGGATCAAACTCTGTTTCAAGGTGTGCTGTACAACTGCTGGTGAAATATTAGGTCTGAAATTATCTTAACTACTTCTTCCCATAAGACTTTTGACTATACTTTACATGCAGCTGGTTACAGAGAAAAACCCATTTCCTTCATTGCCAACAGTGAAGAGCCAGGCTGCTCTGGCTCTGGTGCGTGTACCACCACGGAGGGGTCGGTGGGCTCGGGGCAGCTGACCAAAGACTGACGTTATTTGCACCTTCCTACCTTATCGTGCCCAAACACGGCTGTTTGAAGAAGAGTGATCTCATCCTTCAACTGCTTTGAAACTTCCCGAGACTAACAAGCTTTAACTGCTGCAACTCTACTTCTCAGAGCAAGAAACCATGAAACTTCTTTTATATGTGTCTCCAAGAGCAAGGGTTTATTATAATGCAGAATTTTACATTTTTGTAATATCTCCCCTCCCATCTTTTCCCACAGATGAGGGTTGTATTTCTGTGGGTTTTGTTTCTACATTTTGCTTGAAAAGAGGCTTGAATGCTGGGACACAGGTGGGTGCTGTGGGGGCACAACAATTTCCAGCGGGGTTTGACATGCAGATCTCACCAGGGTGGTGGGTTTCATGGCTTTAAAAACCCAAAAGAAGGAGAAACCCAGCTAATGATATGCTAGAAGCACAGGCTTAAAACCAGGCACCAGTTATAACTTGCTTGTTAATTCATGTTCTCAGAAGGAAAGTCCTTTTATCTGGATAAGCTATACTTAACTGCTCCACTTCATAGAACTGGGAACTGAGAAGCTCTCCCAGTTGGGGAGGCACCGATGTGGGCTCACCAGCTTTCATATGCTTCTCATTTGGCTGGTCTGAGCTACCTGCTCCAGGTGAGGGCCAAGAGTAAGGCAAGCATCTGACAATCTACTTCCCACATGGAGAGGCTGCATCTCTTTCAGCAGGCTTGCCTCTTCAAAGGTGTAAACTGCTCAGAGCAGTGAAGACAAAATGAAATAGGTGCTGTAGAAACTTTGCTTTCCTTTGCCTTTGCTCTTCAATGTGCCTAAATTTTCCAGTTTTCAATGATGTCTTGAAAAAGTGATCCAGCCCTCAGAGATGAAAGTCAGCAGCGCCAATTATCAGCCCTGACAGGCAGAGTGGCAGAAAACCAGTCCCTATGGTCTTACCACAGCCATCTGGACATCGTACCCCGTGTGGGTGAAGCATTCCCAGGCTCTTGTGGCCATCAGCCAGGGAAATAGTGAGCTTGGCTTCCTCAACATGTCTCGGTCCTGATCAAGGCACGGGTCAAGAAACAAACTGAGAGAGCACCAGAAGAGACAGAACACAAGAAAACGCTTAAGAAGCCCTCTGTTGGCTGTAACCAACAATAAGAGATGTTTCTGTGGTGATAACATTACGCAAAATTAGAAGAAGGAGTTTGAGACAGGTTTAAAATTATGAGGAAGGAACTGTAATCATCCTAACAGAGCTGCTCTGCACCTCTGGGGAGCTATAGGAAGTTTGCTGCTTCTGCTCTTCGCTCACTGTTGAGTGTGGTGAAAGCAGGTACTACATACTGGGAATAAACAGCAAATATTTTTAAGAATGCCTGTCTGAGTCTGTACCCAACCACTTCTCTCTGTCCCAAGGCCTCCTAATTACCAACTTTTTTTCCTATGGCTGGAAAGCTGATACAGATGAACTGCTGCTGAGTGGATAATAGCAGATGTGTTTGCCTCTGAGCTATTGGCAGCCAAATTATGACTTGACCCGAAGTTCCTTAAAAGATCACGCCAAGTCTTTCTCTTACTTGCATATGGATGCAACTACTTGGTTGCGCAAAAAAATTTAATCAATAAAGGCAGCAGCAGCACAAAATGTGCCATGTGAGATCAACTTCAATTGCTGTCAGGAAGAAGAGGCTGTGGGAATCACTGCTTTTACAATATTGTGATTACACCAAATGCAAAATTTCATTTTGGATCCATCCCAAATCAAAGTATTTTTGAATTCTGGACAAATATAAAGAACTTTCTGAATCAATTTAAATGTTATATTCAACCCCCAAATGTTTTAAAAATGCTTTCTTTTCATCTGGGCAATGGGTTGGGTTTGTGCACGCTAGCAATGGGGTGATGGAATCTTCTATTCAGCAGTGTGGTGGAAATTGGAGGAGGATGCAGACAGACCAAGGTTCTGACCTGGGGTAAAAGATAAATGAAAGAAGGAAAGCTAAGTCACGTCACACCTCAGAAGCATGTCCTGACTGCTGGGAGTGCCGCCCCATCCTGCATGGTTTTCTGACTGGTGGTTGCACAAATTTTCTCAAGTTTTCTCTCAAGCAGCAAGTATTCCTCAGAATTCACAGGTAATTAAGTCTGGCTGAAACAGAATTTTTCCCTGCCAAGATCTTTTTCCGGGCAAGACATAATTCAGAATCGATAGCAGCTTTGTAGCAGAAGTCTGCCTGACTGTGCCATACAGAGGTAATAGAGCCTGCAAAATGACCCCAGAGGGATGGGATTCATGCCTTCCCCCAGCCTTTGGACATGATTAGCCATTGTTAGTCCTATAGTGTATTCATCTCAGAGCTGCAGAACCTCTTTGTAACAAAGACAAATGTATATTGTATTTCTCCAGCTAAAAAGGGATGAAGTTGGCAATTTATAATGTTGAATTGCAGGTTCAGTCGAGTTTCGTGTTTTGCAGAGCTTAATCCTCTTTATCTAAAGTTTTATTCAGTGTGGCTGCTTCATTTTGAGCAAATTTTTCAATTGACCCTCAGAAGATGGGGAATCATTTACAGCCTTTGACAGATTTGATCTCTTATCATTTTTAACTGGGGATTTGGAGATGTAATTATTCTAATGCTTTCTTAATTTGAAAATTAAACTTACATTTATTTTATGAATAAAAGGACTAATGAGTTCCTCAAAGGGAAAGCCCTGCAGTGAAATAACAGAAATGTACAGTAAGAACACAGCCTCAGGGCTGGTTTGGGAGGAGCTGTCTTTGAGCCAACTCTAAGATCAAGATTGTTGCCACGTTCATTTTTGGAAGCCTCCTCCATTGATTTTTCATTTGTGTATTCATTAGACTGAAAGCCCACAAAGTGCGGTTGATAATTACCATCAATGGTCTGGTTTTGAATTCTTTTCAGACAAAGTTGATAATTCAGCTAAGTATCTGAATGGCTGAGGCTGCTTAATACCAGCCTGCTACATTGCCTTTCATTTCTTCTCTTGAAGGCCTTTGTGAAGCGAAGCAAGAGCACACACACAGATTATCCTCAGCGTTTCTTGGTGGTGAGATGCCGGCTTCCCTGTTGATGTCTATTGTATTTTGCTGTGGAGTGTTTGGGCACAAACACCTTGTTTTAACAGAAATTAACAACAATGCAGATTGAAAATAGTTGTATAAAGCAGCAGATTAAGATGGTCTCTCCTACCTGTGATTCAGGCAAAATTTTGACCATTCACTCTTCAAGAACAGGGATGCAGCAGGTACTGCTCTTCTGTGAGGTTTCCCATTCTTTAAAAGATGTAGGGAAATGTAGGGTGACAAGAGGCCCTCTACTACAAAAAGAAGGTGGAAGATGATAAAAAGTTATTTTAATATCACAGCTTGCAGGTTTTTGATGGCTGTTCAAGGCCAGCAATAGCTTGTGCTAAGAGTTACTTTTTTTTTAAAACTTTAAAGATAGGGACATCAAAATGTGTAACAAAGGGTTTAATAAGAAAAATGACATGAACACAACCTGGTCTCCTGTCAGCCCCCAAGGCAAGATTCCAGAAATAAGGACTGGAAGTGAAAGAGGCTGAACACCCTAAATGCTTCAGATGCAGCTTCCAGACTGTAACTAGGCTCTCATCTTCCCCCTGCCATGGTGGCTGCTTTGTGGGGGCGGCAGAAATACTTGCTGAACATGCAGAGCACCAAAGGATGCCCCTGGCTGAGACTTCTGATAAGCCTGCTGTTAGTGTGTTCTCCCATGTAATTACCCATATTTGGTATTTTTTAAATGACTAGTTGAAATTTTCCCAAAATTTAAATAAAATTGGCTTGCTAATGAAAAGCCAAAACATGCAAGAACTGTGACCTTGATAAAATTTTCCATTTTTAAATATTTCTGGTACAGTATATTTATGCTTTTTTTGCAAGGAGTGCCTAGGAAAGGGTGCTATGAAACTGCCAGGCATCAGCAAACAGATAACTCAACATTTTGATATTTTTGGCTTATGTAGCTCACAACATCCAGAGAACATGAAACACCTCAAACTTCAGACTACTCTTGCTTTGTGGATTAGAAGAGAAAGGAGACAGCTCTTGGTCCTCCGGTAATGTGCAAAAAATTAGTGAAAACCTTTCCTTTGCATTATTTTATCACACTTTAAACCCATGTGATTTTTTTTCCCCAAACAATGTGATAATTTAGGTAGATTTCTGCACTGGCAGCCACAACACAGAAGGTATGGTGAAATTCACGGAACTTCTTTTGTATGAGAGCTGTCATGCCTGAACACGTTGATGGTTATTTTTAATGTCTCAGCTCCGAGACAGCTCTCGTCGAAAGACAACTCCTGCAGCGTGCTCAGCGCCCACGCTCCCTGCCCTGGCTCCAGGTGCTGGGGAAGGTGGTGCTGATGGAGGGGAGGATGCTGTGGCAGCCGGTCTCAGGTCACCCACGGATCCTTATGGCTCCCCCCAAAGCTGTGCCAGCCTCAGTGCTGCTGCCACAGGAACTGGCTGGAGTAGGGGGATGAATGGAGTTTGGGATGGTTTGCCAGAGCAGATTACGCTGGGGTCTGTCACCAGCAGGTTAAACGAAAGCATGGCTTTTGATTTACAGTGCTGTCCAGGTTTGCTAATATAGAGAGTTTCAGGCTTGTGTTGAGGGGCACATTATAATCAGATTCTTATTTTATTTTTATTTTGAATAGAAATGAAATGGTGTAAAACATTTTATTTTCCTAGCCTGATTATTTTTTCAGCATGGGTCATTACCAAATCATTGCATCACCATCAACATGCCTGAAATATTTAGCTGGCTTCAGTTACATTTCTCCCGAGCCCTGGCTGGCTGCGTCTGCCAGATAACCGGGAATGCGCCTGGAGCTTTGCTTTAGGAGCGGGGGTAAGTCATATTGTGTAGGCTGAGGTGTTCTAGCTTCTGCGTACTACTGCTCATGCCTTGCAGTCCTTGGAGTCACCTTGCTGCCTTACTCTAACAGACTTTTTAAAGTGCTGCAGTGCTGTTTGTTACTAGGTGGAGAGCAAGACTGAAGACTGCTTTGAGGAGGAGGTTGTTTCAGCTCTGGAGTGGCAGCATCCAGACCTTATTTACATTGTTCTTCTGATCTCCTATTTTCAACTGTAGTTACGCAGAGAGAAGCTGTTTACTTATTTTGCATGGCTCCCAATTGTCATTTAAGCATTATTAACAGGAGGGTTACTACTTCCCAAATTTCTAATTAAGGTCTTCCTTTCAGTCTATTAGCAGTGCTTTTGTGGACATATTCTTTAATTAGTTCTGACTTTCTGACTCCAGTGCAAAGTAGTTTTTAACTACTGTCTGCAATGCCCACGAGTAGTGAGTCAACCTATTAAAAATTAAAAATCAATTTAGTTTCACCAAATGAACCAAATGCTATTTCATCTTATTTTCATTATCCCAGTGCCTGAGAATCCAGGTGTTGGTGAGAGCTTTACAAACGGAGAGCAAAGACAGCCACCTCAACAGGCTCTGGGGGAGGGATGTGTTGTGCCCCCATGACCCTACCAGACCCTAATCTCAAAGCAAAGAGAGGATGTATAGTAGAAGGAGATGCAAGGTGTACACCTTGGGAGGATGGAGATGCTGAAAGCCCTGGGTTTTGATGTCTGCCCTGGTGTGAGTGCTGACCTGGGCCCACCTGCCAGCAGCTCTGGGGGGAGACCCCACAGATGCTTCACCTCCTGGTTTTGCCACTCCAGAAAAGCCTCCTGTTTTTTCACAGCCCCAGGGAAACCAACTTAGATACTTCAGGCAGCAAAACCCTCAAGATAATGGTTCATCCTAAGCTCAGGCCATGTTTATCTGGGTCCATATTTACCTTTTGAAAGCAGACCTATGCCCTCAGCACACAGACATCCAGCCTGGGCCCAGTGCATGCTATGGTTCCTATCCTGGGTGTGACAGAAATGTGGGGTAACATACATCAACTCCCTGCTGATGACCACCAGCCGCAAAAAGCCATGCCCTCTCTTCCCTCCACCTCCCACTAATGCCCACGTACCCCTTCAGGGAGCTAAACTGGCAAAAAAGTCCCCTTCTGCTGATTGGGGATTGGGGCAAGGATGTGGCTGAGCCTGGGCCGGGGCAAGAAGAGGAAGCTGGGTCCAGGGAGAACCACCATCATCCCTTGCAGTGGCCGCTAGTGCTTCATTGACTGCAATGAGCAAAGTGTGAACATCAGGGTGTCCAGAGGATTCAGAGGGGAAAGGACACCCACCTGGAACAAGGAAGAGCATGACTGCCCTAGAACATGTGTGAAGATTCACATCTAGATTTGCAGCCCCCAGTAAAGGAAAATTTTGAGGCACGGAGCCGTGATTGGGCTCTTTGTTCATGCTGCCATGATCGGATGCACACTGGTTCAGAAATCTGCTCAAAGCCATTTGCAAGATCAAGGCCTTTCTTTGTAGCCTCTTTGGACCAAAGATGGTCTCTTTTTCTAAAATGCTTCACATCCCTGCAGCCTTTGCAAACGGAAGAAATTATGCCAGACTGCTGAAACATTCATGTGAAAACTTTGTTGGCTCAGACTTGGTGTTCACCTTTGTGCTCGGGTTTGATTTTCTAAATGTGTGCATAATTATTAATGTACTCATTAAGAGTATTTCCCGTGGTGTCAAACAACTTCCCATGGTATCTAAACAGATACCAGAACAGAGGGTCAATCCAAAACTGTGCATAAAAAGTGAAAAAAACCCCAAAACTGTAAAGAACAGGTCAAGAGGAGTCTAATTATAGAGCAGCTCTTGAAAAAGATTCATCTATAATTTTGGGGATATATTTTAAAATTAAAAAACTCACAGGCCTTACTGATTCTGTGCTAACTAGAACTAATGAAAAGATCAAAATATAAGGATTCTGTTGTGCACATCATTTAAGACATACTAGAACACATCAAATGCTCTTTGAAAATAGTAAGTAATTCACAAATATTGACATTTTTTGTCAAGATTTTGTACTTGACTGGACAGTTTGCCACAAGTAGAAGAAAACCAGTATGGTCTAAAGAGTTTTCTGGACCATGGCAATATTCCCCAAGTGTTTTTGCTTTAAACAAGTAGCATCTTAGTGGTTAAAATTATGCAGTACTAAATTATGAGGTACTGGGGAAGAAGGCTTAATTCCAGAGCCTCTACTGTAATTTTGGTTGAATTCTTTTTCTAGGATCAGGGCCAGCAAGAAGTGAGGACCTTCAGAACTTGAGTAATAGACTGAAAGAGGGTATAAAGAGGAAGAGTTTAAAGGCATTGGCAAATGTTTTGGATGAAAGAACCTGGAGCTGGGATTGATTGGGTGTAGTAAACAAAATCATAATGCAAGGATGATTGAAAAATGGGACACGTTGCCCTGACGTTGTGCAGTGTCTGTCCATGGAGGCTTCCAGCATCCAACAGGACAAAGTAACATGGTCTGAGGCCGATGCTGACCTAGTTCTGAGCCACAAGTTGGGTCTGGGATCTGATGTCCCTTCCTGCCTGAGTGACTTTGGCACTTCAGAGTGGATGGGTCTACCACAGCCTAAAGTGAAGTGGCCTCATAGCAAAACCTCCAGTCCCAAACATCTGACAATGCCTGTTTGAAGTACGCCAAGCCTGACTGCCTCAGAGCAACCCAGAGCTCATGACCAGGGCAGGGCAACTTCATCCCTCACCAACTCAGGATCTGTGCAATGGCAATAGGAGCATGATCTGCCCAACTGTAGGACCTATGTGCTCCATTGCTCCTGTTCCCCTGCCTAAAATGGGTCTGACCTAAATGGATCAGACCCATAACCTAAATGGATGCCCATGGAAACCATTTCCCTCCCACCAGTGATGGGGAGGAGCCTCTAGGAGACATACAGAAGCAGAGGAGAGGCTGACAGGACTGTCTTGGCATCTCCACCTCTCTGGGGGCCACCTCCCTTGGATGGAGGACCCAGCCCCTGGGCTCAGGGCCCCTCACTTCTGACTCTGCCCCATTTTGCCTTGGTTTGCTTTCATGGTCCAGCACGTACACTGCTGGGCTCCCCCCCTAAGATTTATTGGCATGGAGAGGCCCACACAGCTGACACCAGCTGGGGATCACTGTGACACTCAGGTCTTCAAGGCCCTCCATCTTTCTCAGCTCAAAAGGACAATGTCTTCACGTGCTGGCATGTGAGCTCAATGACACATCCATGGTGCAGAGGTGCCTGAAATAGCCAGTCACCAGGAGGATATTTGGGGACCACTGCCCACTCCCACCTTCTCAGCATCCCAAGGTGGCTGCCAGGGATACGGCTGTCTGGGGCTCTGGTCAGGCTGCGTGCAGCTCTCCTGCTCTTTGACACTGGTGGAAAACCACAAGGCATGCTGGGCATCTGGACCCAGAGGTGTTGTGCTGCCTGGTACGTGTGAGGGATGACCCCCAACATCCCAGTAAGCACCAGGATCTCTGCAGCCAGGACTTGGCTCAGCACACATTAAACAAGGCCCTGTGAGGAAGGGGAAAAACCTACCCACAACATCCTTTGCCTCCCACCAGCTGATCGGCTCAGCACTGCAGCTGGATCCTCAAGCACAGGTTGCGGGAGGGTTTTATTGCATCTCAAAAGAGAAAGCCTAATTTCCTCACATCTCCAGCAGAACATCCCACCCGTTTTGCAAATCCTTTGGCAGTATTAGTCATTTATGACTATCAGTAATGCTTTTCCAGGCGTCCCTTCATAGCCAGTAACTAGGAGAAAAAAAAAAGCCATAACAGAAATTGTTTGCGTTTCTAAGTCCCAAACATCAGTATTGTGTTATCCTAACAGCTATCATCTTTATTTTTAGGATATTTAATCAATTTGGATGCTTTCAGATATATTTTAGTCAGACCACTTTGCTCTAGCTTACCTCCCAATTCTGGTTGCCATGGCATAACAATGATTTCTGTTTTAGCTAAAAATAAACCTTCGGCAACAAATGCATCAGCCATTAAAAAAAAAAAATCACCAAAAAACCCAAACCAAAAAAACCCCGAACATGATGAAAACAAAGCACCTCCCCATGCACCAATTCATGTTACCCCACACAGCTACTGCTTTGGCATCAGTTGTACAAGGCCCTGAATGGACCCTCTCTGCCTCCCCTTTCCTTTTTACACACTTTCACATTCTGGTTAATGAAAGACAGCCAAATGCCAAAAAAATTGCAAACATTTAAAAAATGGCATTAAAATCAAGTGCCATGAGAGAGACCTCTGGTCCTCAGTGAGGCAGAACTGCCTGTCCTCAAAGCCTCTTTAGCTCCTGGGCTCTGTTGGGAGAAAACTTTTCTTTCTTTAGCATGAATCCAAGCAAGGGAGAAAACCCTCCCTCCCCAAAGAGGCTGATGGCAGACAAAGCTGGGGCATGAAGCTTCTGGAAGCTTCCCCAGTGTGGAGGCAGCCCTGACCCCACGCCTACTCAGTGACCTGTGACCTTGGCAGGGTGGTAGGGAATGGGTGAAGCCCTGCTTCCATCTGGTACAAGGCACATCATCCCTCCTGGTGAAAAATTCTCTCCTTTGCAGCTATATGTTTTGGCCAAAAATAAAGTGGTATGCCACGTATTTAACAATAAAATTAAGTTAATGGAAACCAAAAAACAAACAAGTCACCTATGAGCATCTCCACAGGATTTGCAAGTGTTAATTTAGAGGTGTAGAAGGCTACAGCAATGCTACAGATCATAAAAAATAGTGTTGGTAGGTTCAGCAAGGTGTTTTCTTTCAGTTTTGATTACAAAAACCTCTTCCTTTCTCTTACAGTCCTCTGTGAGTGCAGTACAAAAGGAAGAGGGCAAGTCAGGCCAGGTTTGTCCTGCCCTGCCCTTGTGCCTCTCAGCCCAAATGACTTGGTAACCTCCCCACTGAGCCCTTGAAGGAAATGCTTCAGCCACGCAGATCCCAGCACGCCTGTACAAGGGTGTGGAGGAGAACATGCAGTTTGTTCTGTTCCTTGCTACCAAAACAGCTCTTGGCCAGCCCTGGTGAACACAGGGAAAAATGGTAACCTGGATGCTTCTGAAGTTCACTTAGAGAAGTGAGACTGAAGCAAAGAAATGAGTAGTCTCTGTGAGCTTGTGGAAGATGACCAGCTCTTTCCCAAACTCTCCATATTTGCCAAATCCCTACATTTGCTGGTCCTCATGTTCCTATTTTAGGCTGTGAGACTGATCCTTGTCGGTTTTTGTAAACACAGTAGCTAGATAAAAGAAGGAGAGGAGCAATTCCTGTCCCCAGGGACTGCCTGGCCACTGTCCATGCAGCAAAACTCCCTGTCCTTGATGTCATCAGCACCCTGCTGATAACAATATACATATAGATATATATCTATATCTATATATATATATATATATAATACACCTATAATGTTGTTGTCCTCTTGTAGCTGTTCTAAGAGCAGAAAGGTTGGTGGCGTTGAGAATGCTTCCTTGTGAACCTGTTTCCTTGGTTCCTGAAGTGACAGCCAGCAGGGTAATAGTGATGGTTCCATGGTTAAAGCCTGGCAGGTCTGGGGCAAGGAAAGTTCTGTCCTCCAAGGCCTATGTATCGAGGCTGGGAAGCTCAGTGAGTGTTTCCCAGCCTGCAGCAGAGGCATATGCTTTCAATATGCTTGCAATGGGTGCCCAGTCCCCCTCTGACAAAAACAGATGGAGCACGGGAGTTTTCTGTAATTGGTAGCTCTTTCAGTCCAGGAGATGCCCTGGGGCTCAGCACTGGTGTGAATGCTAGTGCAGTGGCTAACCAACCCAGCAGGCTCACCAGCTGAACTCCTTGTTTTACTTGTTGCTAATGCCAGCACTTTAATAATAAACTGCCCTTACCTGTGAGAAGAGTAAAGCATTACCTGAATAGAGCTGGCCTGAGACGCCACCCGAAATTCGCACCTATACCCATACAAGCCAGGACATCAGTCTCCTACTTTTCTTCACAAAACATGGCTCTCAGGTTTGGAGCTTGTATTTGGGTAAGAGAACAAGGCTGCGCTTTGTTGGTGGATGGATCAAGGTCCCAGGCACAAGACACCATGGCTGGGCCAGCACCCCCAGTTGTGACCCGAGAAGCTGCAAGTCTGGAGAGGCTCTCCAAAGACACACTTGATGTTTCTTCCTTCTCTGGCCCTCAGGCTTTGATGAACAGACAAGGTTCATCCCATCCCTGTCCTCACTACTGACACCAACCACAGCAAAGAAACCAATCTCATCAATGCTAATGATGGTCTTTTTGAACAATGTTTTTCCACAGTTACTGTCCAGCCTCCTCCTCCCATGTCTTACCAGCACAGGTTTGAAGGAACAGAAGGGCGTGTTCCACATGAACCATGATGCTGAGCTCACCGTGGAGGGACTCACAAGCTGAGTGAGGCTCATGGGGAAGTTGGAGTGAGGGCTTGTGGAGCCTGACTGTGTTTCTTGTGCCAGACCCATGCCAGTGCCACCAGCTCTTGGAGGAATGTGGTCTTCCACTCGTTCTCTTTCTCGTCTGGACTGTGGGAAGAGTGAGAAGATGGTGGGTCTGTCTGCAGGTCCCAGGTCATGGCAGAGGGGCTGTGGGGCTTTGGCTGCCTTTTCCCCCGGGCCCTGGCTCCTGAGGAGGATGTGCAACAGCCCGTGTGCACAGATATTTCTGGAAGGGCTGTTCAATCTTTAAATTGCTTTTGGGAGAGACAATGAAGAAAAGCAGAACCATTTTCTGCCCAAACTCAGCAAAGCTGTCTGTGCCGGCCTTACAGAAACACTCCTCTGCCTCTCCACTTGAGTTTCTGTTTTCCTTTAGAGCTCACATTTTTTCCTTTCTGCTGCATGAGGTCAGCTGACAATTTTAAAGAGCTTTAAAATCCCCCTTGTGGTATTTAATGGTTTTCCCAGAACATTTTCCCTGTTTATTCTGCTGCTCTCTTTGCTCACTCTATCCATATTTTCTTCTGGAATACGGGTGTCCAACCAGTTACAGAAGACCCTTCCCTCCCGAAATTATTTACTCCATCATCTTGGAAACCAACTGTTTTCCAGCTCTGCTTTTAATAGATGAGGTCATTTCTCTTCATAGAGGCCTAAACCTGAGTTTCTGAGAACAAAAATCCCTTTGTTGATCATCAGCTTTGTCATTGTTTGGGCTTTATTTATATTGTTTCTTTCTACCTTTCCTCACAAAGAGAGGCTAAACTCACTCTGATGTGCTGCCTATCATGACTGTCAACTATCTGGCACTGTCATTAGTTTCACTGAAGCCAGAGGGATTTCTCTGCATTCAGCTAAATGTGACTCTATGTGTTTGCAGGCTTGAGAACAAAAAAGAAATGACAATATCTGAAAACTTTTGATAATTTATGAATGAAGACCTCCACCTCACTAATGGAATCCCTGTGGAGGGTGAAACAAATTGCCACTGGTCTGAAACGGGATCATGCAACCTAAAATAGCCCCATGCTGCCTCATTCCAAACTGCTTGGCATTTCTTGCTGTCATCTGTCTAGTGGACCTAAAACAGCAAGGGCACCTAAAAACACAGCATGATTATGGCCAAGAGAGCTCCCTGAGCTGTTTAGCAAATGCAAAGAGAATAAGGGGTTAAAAGCCAAGAAATAATTTTATTTTAATTTATCTGAAAAACCCATCCTGCAGATTTCTTCAGGAAACATGGCAGTGTGCAAAAAGATGCCATACACTGGTGCACTCTCGGTGCTTCCAGCGCTTAGTACATTTTAAACATACTGCTTTACGGTCAAAGAGGCAGCAAATATGTGGGACAATCTCACATCAGACTCATAAGGGCTAAAAAAATCATAGGATTTTAATGACCTTCTCCTCCTCCTCCTCACTCACCTAGTCACTAAATTGTTTTCCTGCTGCTCAGATGTCATCCAGAAATGGAAGCGAAGTGCCCAAAGGCTGTACACTGGTCTCTGAATGGGCAGCGTGTCCTGCTGCCCCTTCACAGGAGAAGAGGCACTTTTAGATGACAGACAAGTATTTTGACATTACCATGGAGGCTGAGAGCCCGGCTCACCCCTGGACGCATTAAATATCTGCACATACTGGGCACCTGTGAGTCGGCTCACTGTATGGCACTGCTGCCAAATCGTCGCCTGAGGGATGCGTGGCAGCCAGAGAGGGGAAGATTAAGGTGGTTGATAGGTGGTTTCCTTCAGGACTGCACATTCAAGGGATGACATTGCCCCCTTGGTCAGTTGAGTGCTGAGGACACTGTTTGGAGGGGGCTGGTCATCACTCTAGGGCAGTCAGAGTTTGCCAAGCAGACACCATACCTGTGTAAAATGCCAAATTTTGGGCTATTTTCCAGTGGCCTGAAACACTCACTGAGTTTAATCTGGTTTTCTGTGCTACTTGCTCTGGTTTTATTCAAAGGCCTGCATTTCTGTTTAACACTGTAAGGGAGATGCTTTCTTTAGCTTAGCACCGTCCTTTGTAAAATCATATCCAGAATAGGTATCTAATGAGGTCAGGCAAAACACAAGCGTATTCATGTGCTTAGATGTCTATGACTCACCCTGACCATTCCTGATACAGCCCTTGCTAAGAGTGTGACTGTGCTTAAAACTACAGGTACCATGCATTGTACCTAGGTATAGACAAATGTAAGTGTATATGTGTGTGTGTGTGTGCGTACACACACACATAAAAAGTCTATAAATCTATAAATCTGTATTTACATAAAAAATACACATGAAGCTAAAATAAATATGTGTGTCGTTAGATTTTGATAGCACTACAGCCATATGGATTATAACTCACCTTCAAATGTACAGTTGCTGTCTGCTGGCACTATGAGTAGTTTAACTGTTGGTTGGGTCTGTTTCTGTGTGCACATATCTGCTGAACTAAGAAAATTGCTGATTTCTCTCTGTAAAAGTCTAAGTAAAAAACACATAATGGAGGATGCTCTAATGAGCTTGCACAGGAGACCTGGTACTGAGCACCTGCCTCAGCCACATTCACTACTCAATCAATTTGGAAATCTTGGTGAGAACATCCAGCATATCAGGGAAAACTCTTAGCCATGGCTGATTTGTGATACTTATCCCAAAGGAAATATGATGTCCTGGGTCCTGGTGTGAGGAGGTGATGGTGGGCACAGCTCCCTCAAAACCTACACTGGAGTCTGGTTTTCCACCTCATACACTGTGGGAATCTGCTGTGGGGCAGAGCAGCCCTCCTTTCCCAGCCTGCTCACAAGGGATAGAGGTCTCCAAACTTGTCTGGTGGGATTCCAAATTTCCAGATTGTTACAGATTCAAGATTTTTTACATTGTTTTTGTTCCAGATTGAAGCAAGATTGAAGCTTCCCCATAGACCATGTTCCTAGTGGAAAAAAGAATCTCTTCTGGGTCAGAAAAAACCTAATTTTAATTCAGAACTGGGATATTTTTCATCAGAAAAAGATTTTGGAACATTTGTCTAGAACCACATATCAGAAAATGTCTGTTGTCTCTACACATCCGTATACTAAAAGAAAATATGTTAGGAGGAAAGATCTCAAGCTGCTCCAAATGTTTAGTGTTTTCTTTTCTTCCCACATTTAAAAACAAACAAACAAACAACAAAACAACTCTCTCCAATATGTTCTAAAAGGATATTATGGATTTATCAAAATGCTTCTGGGCATAAAATACTCAACCAGAACAACCCGCACTTGGTCCTTGAGTCCTTCCTAGGGGCTTGCTCCTTTCTCCCATGGGACACCCTGGTCATTCTTGTGGCAGCCAGAGCTACCTCCTCCTGCAGCTCCAGGCACAGCAGGCAGCTGTGGGAGCATCCAAGTCCCATCTCAAGCCACGGCTGCTCTTGTAACTGCAAGGGAAGTAAATGTAGGCCTTGCTGGTCTCTGGGATGCTGGAGCTGACCAGGCATGGAGCAGGGAGTCAATTTTTACAGGTCAAAAGTTAATAGAACTGTTCTTATAACACAGGCACCTTGATAATCAGCTTTGACAAGCAGTTCAGGAAAGCACATGTGTACTCCTTCAAGCTCCTTGAGCTTCGGTGTAACAGGGGCTCTGCTGTTAAATTAAAGTAGCAAAAGCACAAAAAGCGTTGAAGAATTGGGGCAGCAAGTCTGAGAAAAGCTGTGTCTGGAGCAAGGGAAGGAAGTGAGGAGATACGGGAAAGCAATTCCTATGAGAGACTCCTTCTAAGTAGTGCTGTCCAGATCTTGTGTTTATGGACCTGCAAATGTCTGCATTGTGTTGTTTTTTTTCCTGAGTTCTGAGTTCGTGAGTCAGTGCAGAAAAAAGGGAGATTGGTAAAACAACCACAGCAATATTTTCTAGATTTTTACTACTTCTTTTTCCTTCATCTTATTCTAGCTTGTCTTTATTATTATAATTAATGCAGGACTAAACCCTTAATCCTCTACCTACCTACTGGCCACAGTACTGCTGTCCATGGGGGCATTACGGCAGGGCTAGGACTGAGTCAAGGAGCTCAGGGGTAATTGACTAATGTAGCAGCAGAAGATTGCAAAGCTCATTTTGAGCTGCACTTTGTTGAACAAGGGCCAAAGTTCCAGCATTAATGTGCAATTTGATGGAGGACACTTGGGAGGATCAGCCCAACAGCAGTGCTGGGACATACCTATAGTCTCTGTATATCTATGTCAGTCTGTAAATACCATTTTCAGCCAAGGCTTCCTTGTGAAAAGTTATTTGGTAACTGTAACTTTACCAACTTTCACCAAGTCTGGTGAAAAGGCTTCGTAAATCTTTTGTTCAGACTGGGGCTGACTCGGGCCATTGCAAGAAGAAACCCTGAAAATGCCTCCTGGTACTCTGTGCAGCACTGGTGGGATTTGGGATCTGAGGGTCCAGGCAGTGGACATCTTGCAGGAACAGTGCAGTTTGTCAGTATTTCACCTCCTGCCTCCATCCCATCCCTCCTGTCTGCCACGTCCCAGCATCAGCGCCTGTATGGCCTTGCAGTGACATTAGTCTCATGGGAGACCAACCAGGGAAAGCTTTTTTAGAACTTCTGTATCATGTTTGCACGGCCAGGTCCTGGTAAAAGGGCTGCTACAGAGGCGTCTTCTGTCAGAAGCTGCCAGAAGCTTCCCCCACGTCCGGCAGAGCCAATGCCAGCCAGCTCCAGGACAGACCCACTGCTGGTCAAGGCTGGGCCAATCAGTGACAGTGCTAACACCATCAGTCGGCCGGGGGTGGATCCTCGGAGGGGACACAACTGACCCAGATTAACCAAAGGGATAATCCACACCATATGATGTCAACTTAGATATAAGATCTAAGGAGAGGAGGAAGAAAGGAGGCACTCATTATCTGCAACGTTTGCCTTCCAGAGCAACCAGTGAGGGTGCTGAAGCCCTGCTTCCTGGGAAGTGGATGGGCATTGCTCGCTGATGGGAAGTAGAGACTAAACCTATGGGGTTTTTTCTGTGCTTGTATGCGTACAAACTTTCTCTTTTGCTTTAGTAAACTGCCTTATCTCAACCTGTGAATAATTTTCCATCTTGTTTTCTTTCCCCTGTCCAGCTGGGAAAAGGAGTGATAGAGGAGCTTGGTGGAGACCTGGCATCCAGCCAAGGTCAACCCACCACAGCTACGAATCTAAGTTAAGCAAAATTTCCATGTTAAAACTGTAAGTCTCATAGGCTGTCTGCCAGCAGCCTCTAAAAGAAAAAGGAAAAATCACTCTTTAGAGTGAGAAGAAGGAAAGAGTTGTTAAAATTTATGCTAGGCTTGCATACAAAATCCACTGAATTTTCATGCTGGCAAACATGAGGACTGGGTATATCAACAAAGCTGTTAGAAATAGAGTTGCTGAGCACCACAAATAAAGAAAGGTTCCTGACTGTAGAGCAGGGCCCAGCCGTTCCTCCGTGAGCTTAAGACTCTACAGTTGCCTGCTTGCTACAAATGCAGGTCCAGCTTCCAAGTGCCTTTGCTCTTTGAAAAGAGAAATTACCTTTTAGATGAGTGTTTTTACAGAGTTTGAAGCAATGACTGGGCACTCACCCACTAGCTCAAGATACCTATGGGCTTTCTGATTGAATTGCTTTGGTTTTTCGGATACTGTTTTTTCCAGAGTTACAGGAGTAAGAATGCTGGTCGTTTTCACAAGGTGACTTAGCTGCAACACAGTGAAGGTGATCAAAGCGGCCTCAGTTACTCAGTTACCAGCCTCGTACCTCTCAGTTACCAATGTCCAGCAATGCCAGGCTGCCTCCCTGCAGCAAGGTGTGTGCTACCACCACACTCCTGCCTTGCCACCAAGGCTTAGGAGTCCAAGAACGGGCAACAAGTTTGCTCCTGGATTTGCAACAGGTAAGCTGCAGCTATCCCATTGGTCTGTGCATCCTGAGCCAGTAAGCCTGACATCTCACTGACCTTTGGCTGGCCTATGCTACGTTTTAGCTTCACTTTCTGCCATGTCTTAAATTATTTGTTCACTCAAAATTTGTTTTATATGGTTGTAAACCAATGAGGTTGGATTAATGAGTGTGTAAACAGCTTGGATCATACACTCCTTCCCATTTCTCACACTAACTGGATTCCTGTGTTATGGTATCTCTCTCTGATTTGATAGATCAGAAATCCTTACTATCAGACTGCTAATTTCATGGGCCACTTCCCTCAGCAGTGGGGATGGAGATTATCTGGTCTTTTTAGCTGGAATATATTAAACTCAGAGTTTAGCTTCCATCTGTAGTGGGGTAATTTCCATTTCTCTGAACATTTCCATTAGTCATCCTGGCTCTGACCCTGCAGTCTAGATAATTATTCTTATTGAATTGCAGCGCCAAGCTAGTCTCTTATTTTTTGAGACCTAAATAAATTGTTACTCCTTTTAACCTGAGCAGGAAGCTGAAAGTCAGGATCTCACAGATAATTTCATTTGGAAAGGTAAATCAACAGGAGGAATTGAGTGGCTCTGAAGAAGTTTTGTTGGTTTGCTTGCAAGGAGGTGCAAAGTCCAGAACAAAATGCTCTAATGGGTTCCCAGCTGCCTGTGACAAGCCCATATGGTCAGTGCTGGAGCAGCTAAGCCCAGACAGGGCTTCCCACAGATCTGGGGCTACGGTCACTGTGGCCACCCTACCCTGCCAGCAGTCAACTGCAATGCCTCCTGTCCTATGCATGCAACATTTTGTTCGTCTTTGAGAAAATTTTCTCATTGGCATCTTCTTTCAAACCCCTAAATCGAAAGGTTAAGCTGCTGATTTCCACATGGGTTAAGCAGTCCAATATCCAGTTGTTGTCTGATCCCTCCCTCACTAAAAGAGTAGGACACTTCTTGCCCCAGCTGAGAAGACAGTATTTTCACTTTGCTAAACAATCTTGGGAGGATGCAATAGCTACAGAGGTCTCAGCTACTTCTTTTTAGTTCTTTCAAGGTCTAACCAGATCCAACTGGGGTTACTTCTCATGTTTACCATAGACAGTCTGATCTCAAATGTGTGGTTTCTTTCTTTTCCCTTTCATTTTTTCTTTCTTCTCACTCACAAGAGCATTTATGAGACAGTTATTATCTGCCCTGTTAAGCTTGGAGTCTATGGATGCTAAAAAGTTAGAAGTAGAGAAATTCTTCAGCTTTTTCTCAGTGTTCTGTGAGAACACTGCTTTCACATGTAGACTAGATGAAAACAGCGAAGACGGTTTTGTAAACTAATTCTTTATCTTTGCACCTGGAGTTTGTTGTGCAGTGTTGTTATGGTACACTGAAGAAAATATTTTCAAATGGGTGTTGTATAGCCTCCACCAATCATTCTAGGAGGTGGTTGATCAAGGGATCAATAGTACCATGCTACTCTTGCGAACCAAGTTATATAAACTGATTTATAATTAATTAAATAGCCATTCTTTTTTCCTGAACTTGGATTGTGTCATTTCTCGCCGTTCTCGGTACAACAGCAACAGGAGTCTTTCCATGCCCCTTTCCCTTCCTGTCTGGGCTACCATTTTCTGGTGGTCTCTGATAGTCAGGGCAGGATGGAGCGCAGAGGGACAGCAGCAGTGGTGGTGATGCCTTCTCCAGCTGCCATGCACCATTCCTCAACCAATTCTGCCTGCCACAGCCAAGCCAGCCTCAGCAGCCTCTCACTCTCTGCTGAGCACCCTTCCCTGTCCTGCTGTCCTGCTGTCTCCCTGGTCCAGGGAACCGATGTGACAAATCCCTGCATCAATGTGATGGGAGAGGTGGCATGCAGTGGGAGTTAAAGACATGGAAGGATTCAACAGCTATGACACAGAAAGTCAAAGCCCCCTCTTCCACATTATCTCGTTATAATCTACTCTTGTTATCTTCCTGTTAACTTAAACCAAATCTGCTCATGACCACTTGGTCCAAGGTCATCTTCTCTAATGAGATTTTCTATCACCAGTTCTATGGATAACAAAATAGGTTGAGGTAACGTCACCCTTGCTCAATGACAAGTGAACTGCTGCATCCAAGAATAGCTGGGGCTTGTAACTATTAGCAGAACTATCTTCCAGATAGCAACTCTGAAGTTCAGGTCTTTTCAATGATGTGATTCTCAAGAGTGTCTGTTTCTGCTGAAGCTGCAAAGCATTCTCCCGCTTCTAAAGCTGCTGTTAGGAGTGTGTGGCAAAGTACACTGAGTCCGTTTCACAATTCCTAGTTCTCTAAGAATCTCTTCCAAAATTAGCTGATAACATCCCATGTTTCTGTGTACATTGGTTTCTCTGTTTCCTTAACAGCTCATAGACTGGTCACTTCTTTCTGCTTATCTGTCTGTCTATCTATCTGTTATCTTCTATCTACCTGTCATGGTCATTGCTTTTGCTCCACCATTGTCTGTACAATATCCACATTTTCTTCTCTTTGCTCACTCTGACCAGCTCCCCAACAAGCATGCAAACACTGCAGTTGTGTGTTTCTGATCTTGTGCACATTGTTACCCATATCAGGCCCAGTCCCTCACCCTCTGCACTTCAGGCTATATGAAAGCTTTTTTCAACAGCAGGGTTTTCCCTCTGTCCTTCCTTTTCTCATTCCTTTGTCCATTGATATCTCTGCTTTTAAATTACTTTTCTCTCTCTCTGTAGTAAAATCAAGCGAATGGGTTTACTGAGTCTCCCATAACCTCCTCCTCTTAAGTTTTTTTTTGAAAATTCTTCTATTTCTAGGCTTGTCAGCATTTATCCCACCAGACTGGTAGCTTAGGCATGCAGGTGAGCTCCCTTTGCCAAGAGAAGTCTCATTCCTGGAAATGTCTATTATTGCAGCAAGAATGTGATAAATGTTATGTTTATGCTGTGCTGCCATGAGGGATGTCACATGAGTTTTCTTTGTCCTGGACCCCTGAGTACTTTTCAACATTATTATCAAAAACTTTAAGCTGATTATTTGGTGCAAGTTAATCAAGCTGAAAAGTAGATTAACTGCATTAATTCACTTCCATTTAGCTTTTACTGGAGTTTACTTCTTCAGCAGTTATTTGCTGAACTTGGAGATTGCTTACTTCATCTTGTGAACAAACCTTTGTATCTACCTGCCTTTGTAAGTGCCCACGGCTTTTATCTTTTAAGGTTATCAAGGCAGGTGTAGATGTACAGGACACAGCATCTTCACCCATCTGCCCTGGCCCCTGGATGCGGTTGGAAGTGTTGAGATAGTAGTGCCACTGGCTCTTGTTGGGATCACATGGAGGGTTGCACCTCTTGTATTGGTGAGACATAACCCTGGCAGGAAGGAAGCGGTCCAAGGAGAGCAGTAGCAAACCCATTGGTGTGAGGATATGAAAACAAGCCTTCAGGCCAAAAGGCTTTTGCAGACATAGATTGAGCTGTTTGATAGTCATCATACCCCATGGTAGATGACTGTACCCCCCACTAGCTGGGGTTGTCACCATGAGAGCAGGACCCCATCATAAGCCGTGTGAACGCTCCCCATGACACTGTGGCAGCCCTTCTTTCTGCTACAATCCCTAGGGATGCTGCCCTGAAAGAGAGTTGGAGCACTCATGCAATCCCTTACAGGGCTGCCTATGTGGTTGCCCATCAAGGGGAAATAATGAACACCTGGGGTGGGACTTCATCTCAAAAGTGGTCACTCAAGTAGGCACATTTAAAACTGAAGGCAAACCAGATACACCCCACTGTGGTTAATGGAGCTTCAAGAGTGACTCAGAAACTCAGATTTAGGTATACACTGAAAGGTGAGAGGGATAAATTTAGGAGTCCATCAAATGAAGCTGAATCCTGCCTTTGATGACTGATAAAACCTTCATCTTCTCTGAAGGTTTTCTAAATCCCTAAAGCTGTAAACCCAGGCACCTGGTAAACAGTTGGAGACTTTTCTGCAAGGTCAGTCACAGACCCAGGCAAAGCTAATGGTTATCCCCCCATCGCACACTTTCCCCATCCATCCTCGGGCTGGAGAAGCTACTCCAATCCCCATCTCATGCCTCTTGTGCTAGAGCTGGAGGGAGACCAGCGACTGCTCCTCTCCTGCCCCACATGTTGTGCCACAGCTGAGATGGGTCAGCACAGCTGTCGGGTGGCAGACACAGGGGCGGGAAAATATTCACTGCTTCCTTTCTGTTACTCATGCCACTCAGTGTCTGGGGAGAGAGCCTGTGTTGGATTGGGGATGGCACCTGGAGATATCAGTGTGTGGCCCCATCCCGTCCTCTGTTATTCAGGGCAGAATGGCTGAGTGCTGCTGCTCGTTTTGTCCAGCGGAACTGCGAGGAGGGTGCATTTTCTTTGCCATTACTGACACCTCTAATCTCTGTTTCAAAACCACCTTTCTGAAATTTAAGAGGAAAAACATTTCCCTCCCTTTGCCAGCACAGATATGTTTTGCTTGTTGAGGTGAAGGGTTGCAGTGCCTGCCTTTCTGCACTGCAGCACCAGAAAATATGTCTCACAGGAACATTCAGGCATCTATTTGCTCCAAGATAGGAACACTGAGACTTTCATTTCCACAGCTTAACCTGTTTAACCTTGTTTCTCTACTAACAAATCCCATTTAAGTGCTATTCTTTTTATTTTGGTTGCTGTTGCACAGAAAAAGAAAGCTCATCAGGAGAAAAGCCTCTCTGCTCATGCCAGAGCTTACTGAAGAAAAATAGGCTTGGGTTTGAGTTTCATTTTTTCCCTTGCAGAGAGGCCCAAACCAGTCACAGGGCTCCTCAATTCCTTCACTGAGTCTGCAGCTGATGCCCTCTGGGTGATGCAGTCCGGGAGCACAGGGCTTCCCATCCATTTCTTGACCACCTGGCAAAGATGCAGCAGCAGAACTGGGAAAGGATGGCAGTGGGGAGCAGGTCAGTGTCCCTAGGCACATTGATCCACCTGGCAAGTTGTCCTGAGACCACATGGGGACAAGGATAACCAGGAGTGGCCTGTGCACCAGCCAGCTCATGCTGCCACGCTGGATGCCAACCAGAGCCACGTGTCATGCGTCCCCATGAGAGAAAACCATCCCAAGGGGAAGTGCTTGCTGGCACGTTACCATTTGCATGTGTATGTTAAACAGCACTGATTGCAGATTAACAATCTTCTAGCCTGCATTAGAATATTATCATTGAATAACTGTGCACTGCATGAAAATGGTCATTGATGGCAGGGCAATTTGAAGATGAAAATAAATGCCCTTTGAAGCAGGATATGCACAGCTACAGCTTCTGCAAGGTGATGGCTTTCCCAAGGTAGCCTAGCCTGAGCAGATAACTACACCAAGAAAACACAAGTCAAAATGCCTCCAGAAGACCCAGAGGAAAATAGAGAAACATGCAGGACTGTTTACCTGAGCACAGACTTTTGGCAGCACGTTCCAAGCACCGGTATGATAGACCCTGGATGATAAATGCCACACTGAGATGGAGTGTCCCAACAGCAGGAGCCAGGATTTGCCCCTGGGTGATGGAGGTAACTTTCTAAGTCATGGTGCTTCTGCCAGCTCTGTACCATGAAACCTCTCTGGGCACCTGAGATTGTGCTTCTGGAGGACTGTGACAGGCTGGGACCAGGAGTGGGTCTGCATCCCCAGATGGGCATGGAGTATTTCAGGGGGACATTTCAGGGAGACCTGTGGCTCAGTGCAGACCACCTTAGGCGAAGGGGTTTGGGTACAGTGTGTGCCTCAGAGTGCACATCGTGCTCATGCAAGGCAAAAAAAGGGGGTGGAGGGTGGAAGCAGGGGAGAAAGGAAACAGCTGCCTCATGCATGAAAAGATTTGCCAAACTCCCATGGTTAGATTTAATAGCTGGGTGCTGCAAGCTCAGGAGAACAATGTCATTTATGTCATTACTGCTAAAAGGCTGGTTTGATGGCAAGGGCTTCATTTGAGTTGCCTAAAATGTTTAACAAAGGGGAAAGTGAAAACAAACATGAAAGCTGTATTAAAAATTATGAGGATTTTGGGGAGACTGCCAGGTACATTTTTCCAGTGGTACGAAGTCCTCTCCTGAAAAATAGCTCATTTTGCCTATGTTAACTCTAAGATATGAAGCTGGAGCTAGAGGCAGAAGGAAATAATTAGGTTTTGCTTTAGCTACACAAGTTTCTGGAACAGTAGTTGGGTCACCCTGTTGTGCTTGAATAGCAGAAACTATTTGTGTGGTTTTTTTCATTCAGTATTAATTGTCTCTTCTTGAAAATTTACTTCTTAGCATCTGTCAGAGACTGAAATATTGTCATTTATGACTTAAAACATTTTCATGAAGGACCTTTAAAACTGTATTACAAAAGCTGCAGCACCCTGAATGGGGCTCTGAGAGGCCCTGGACCGGCTCACTGATGAAGATAAGATAAAGGGCTGGGGACATTCACAAAGCATAAGCTTAACACCTCCAGGGTGGGGACCACAGCCCCAGGACTATCAGCTGCCAGGCTCGAACAGACCCTCGAAGCAAACGGTGGGGGGAGAGAGGCTTTGGGTGTGTGCTGGAAAAGCCTCTGGTGAGAGGCTCAGTGACCGCCCATCCTCCCCTGTGCAGAGGAGCCCAGCTGAGGGGCCCTTCACCCGGGGGGGGAAGCTTATCCGAGGCAGAGGGGGTGACATGGCCCATCAAAGGCCCCCCCCAAAGGGATCCCCAGACTCTGCACCAGAGCACCAGAGATGATGCAGCAGACCCTCAGTGTTGCAAGGGACAGTGTGTCAAGCTGGGCCACGCCCTGCAAAGGAGGCATGTGGGCGTTCCCACCTGGCCCAAAGCGTGTATTAATCCACGGGACTCCATACCCCACAGTGGCAGCGGGGGACCCTCACCACCAGAAGACCAGATGCAGGGGAGCAACGAGACATCGCTGGGACCCCTGGAAGGGTGATAGGCTTCCACCTAACCCCTGTCACCCTCTCCCTGTCCCCCCACCCCCCAGGCACACTTCTTTCTCTATTTCCTTCTTTCTTTCTTTTCTCTTTCCTTCTCTTTGCCTCTTTTTACTATTAAATAAAATACATCAACTTTTTGGCACCAACATCTAACCTCGTTTGGTTTTAATCTCGTTTTTGGGAATATTTTGAACCTCCTAAGTTCTTTCCGGTTTATGCACAGAGACTTAGTTTTCTTTGGTCTTCTGGATTTAAAACTGGATCGTAACAGCATCTTTTTAAAGTATTTTGGGGATGGGAATGGAAGGAGACAGAATAGGTCCAAAGGGAGAAGGTCTGGGTGGTTCTGCTAAACACACCTTTTCTACTAGTGCATTGAACATGACACTCCTGTTCTCACAGCAGCAAAAGCAGTGTGTGTGGCTAACCCTGCTGCTCCACCTGGTTCTGCACACGGTGCTATTTTTAATGCATCAGCTCATACAGCATTGAGTGGAGCATGGCAGGAACACAAGTTAAAAAAGCGCTGCTGCTTCGAGAAGGCACCACCGGGCCGCCCTCTCAGTTCTGCCTGGTATGAGGCCATATGGTGCTGGGTACGTCCAGTCCTCTTCCTGCAGCTCCAAATGCCACCGAGTGCTGCAGGGGAAGCACAGCTCACAGGCAGCACATCCACGGGTTCCCTTGGTCCTGTGTTGAAGCTGGGTCAGGGTGCCTCCCTTGGCCTGCTCATCCTCTGCCAGCACAGCACCCTGGAGGACTCAGGCAGCCGCGCAGGGAAAACTGAGGCAGCGTCAGCCTCTGATTTACCATTTGGGCTGAATGGCTTCTCTGGGGCATTCTTGCCCTGAGCAGACAGCTGGCATCAGCTGCCGTCCTAGCCAGGGTCTTCCTGCAGCCCTGCTTAGGGTAGTAGTGCTCAAATTACTGATATCAGGAATTCACCACAGAGCCCCTCAGCCTGCAAAGGGCTGCGCCTGCCTGTATTTGCCCACCATTTGGCAATGGTGGGACCACTGGGAACAGGCCAGCTGCTGCCAACCCAACCCCTTCCCTGAAGAGACACGTGCTCCTTACACCAGTTTGCACTCCGACCATCAGGCCCTTCTCCCTTGTGCAGGCACAGACAACCGTGCAGTGGGACATTTGAGATGATGGTTGGCTCACCTTCATCCAGCAAGGCTGATCTCTGCTTGCTGTTAATTGCAGATCGGGTAGCAATGATTTTGCAACAGAATGGCTGCCAGGCCATTCAGATTATCTGCTCCAGCGCTTTGAGAGACAGCTGGTAAAGCAAACAGTAACAATCCAGAGAAATTATCTTTATTTGCCTCTAAGCCCAGCACTGTAATGTAAGGCTCAAATGAGCCTCTTTCGGCACGCAAGGTCAGCGTTGCCTTTTGCATATGGCGTACATTAGGATAAGTCCCAGCCTCGCACAGCATCTCTTAACCAGGAAGCTGCATTTCAAAATTAGATGTATTTTGTTGCTCAGAGATCAGCTTACAGAACTGGCTGGCAGGGAGATTTGAAGGTTCACATGTGCAAGTACTTGAATACTTTTAGATGAGTTTTAAGACTACATTATTATAATTTTTCTTGCTCTAAGACTTGTTGCTCCACACAGGAGATGGTCACCAATGTCCCATCAGCTTTAATAGGGTAAGATGCAGGATACGCACTCCAAAAAATCCTGATTTTCATGATGCTGAACATCCCATTCCCCCTCCTTTCCATCCTTACAAAGTTAATGTTATGAAGCTGGCGGTTTCTTGTAGTGTAAAATACGCCTTTTGTTGAGCAAGCCAGATCCACAGATCCTCAGACTCTGAAGATCTCTGTAATTTAAGGGTCTGACAGTATTTTTCTGTGCCTTTCTTTGCACAGGTGTGTGCTTTGCTGCCCCATTCTCTGACTCAGAAGCCAGGGAAACATGGCAAGAGAGACACTCAGACAGTAAAGAAGCTGCTGTATCTCAGCATAAGGACCTCAGGCACTTCACAATGCACCATCATATAGGACTTCCACGCTACTGAGGCACTTGTGTCAGGGCCCCAGGAAACCTCTATGCTCTGTCTCAGCTGCCACTGCCGGTGGACCCTCACCTGAGCATTGCTGAGGGTGCTGCTGGGCTGTGAGGGCTGTGTGAGGACAGGCACAGTGCACGTGGCCAGCACTGTGCCAACAGGCCTGCAAGAAACTTCTTTCTTAGCCAGTGGATCTCCACTCTGTCCTCAGGCTGGCTCTTCCGTGGAGGTTTCCAACAAGGAGAAGGCTTCGGCACTGGAGCCAGCTTGGAGCGGGTGCTGCACGGAGATCTGACTCAGACGTGCAGTTTGCCAGATACCCACCAGCTGCTAGAGTATTTCAATCATTAATAATGGCAGAATTAAATGCAAAGCATCAACAGTGTTTCCAGAGTAAGCTAGGGTTTTCAGCCTTACTGCTTCTTGCTTTTTCTTAAAGGAACCAGATCCAGCATGGAAGGTGCTCCTGGAATGGCCTTTGCTCTCCTTCAGGTTCTGTTCATCACATTTCCGTTCATCACATATCTGCACTGTCAGTGCCACTGAGTGAGGAGGTCACCAGAAAGAGCAGATGCTATTCCTGGCACCAGCATATAAGGAACATTTCACTGACTCCACTGGACCATCCCTCCCAAGGCAGATCATTTGATGCACTTTGTCTTTTCCCCTGTGCCCAGCAGTGGCTACTGAAATTTCAAGATATTGGTTTGGGTAACTCTGGAGTATTATGGCTGCTGCTCTGCTTTTATTCCTTCCCATCACTATGCATTTAAGTGTTGCATCACTTTCAGCACTGTCAATTCCTTGGCTGTGCTTATCACATGCAATAAACTCCACTGCCTTGTATTTGTGCTGTCTTTAGATGCTTTCCCTTCTGGAGTTGTATGAGAAGGTGCACGGACTCTGCTGGATCTGCGTGCGCTGTGCTACTCACCAGTTGTCACATCTTCACCTCTTAGTCTCATCATATTAGACTCATCTCTGTTTTGAACAGTTCTCTTTTTTCCACTGCTGACTGCAGAAGTTTTATGTATCACTAATCCTTTTCATTCTTGTCTCTGGCTCACTTCACTGCTGCTGATGTATGATGTGAAATGGCATGCTAATAACGCTCTACAATATTTCAAGTGGGAGTACAATAATTTTATAAAGAAGCTCCACAGTTAGTCAGTTTTCAGATTTGGTGTCTATTTTGAGTCCAGGTTATTGAACACAATGAAGAGCAATGATGCCTGGATCAAGGTGGCTTGAGTTAGTCTAGGACATACGGTCTGTATATAATGAAAACTTTCAAATCATCCCTCTCCACATGCAACTTGGAAAGGATTTCCACCCACTGCCGTCCTATGCATCTAGTTTTCCCAGTTAGGACCATAGCCTCCCTGTCTTCCCTGGTATTTATGAAAGTAGCTGTATATTTTGCTACCAGCCTGTTCTGCCCCAGCACTGCCGTTCCAGGTCATTAACAGCTCTATTAATCATTGCTGCCAGTTTGGAAGGAGAGCATACCCAATTCCTCACCTCTTGTTGCATTAAAATGAATCCTTTTTCCTTCCTCCTTTGTCTCCTGCCTGTTTCAGTTAATATTCAGAAACATGTTTTGCCCACTCCTGCCATTTCAGTGCCTTGAGTACCTTTACTAAGTGAGTAGGAATGACAGGTTTGACAGTGCCAGTGAGCTCTTCTGCCAGGTGGTTTTTGCTGACCAAGTCCCAGAATTGTTAGGACTGAAGAGAACTCCGACAGGGCACAGCACTCAGCTCTGAGCAGAGCAGGGAGTTGTGGGAAGATAAACTTACCAGATTTCTGTGGTGTAAGTAGAGTAGCATTTCATGGAAGCACTTGAGTGTACCCCCCTTTTGGCTCTAGCAATGCTGTTTCCTATGTTTGCAGCTGGGCAAACAGTCAACAGCTAGCCTTGAAGATGTGGCAATCACTTGATCTGAGTTCAAGAATGTCCAGGGTAGCCCCAGGAGGGAGGTGCTTGATACTACCCTTCCCATGGCCATAGAAGAAGCTCACAGAGCGAAGGGCAGCCTGCAAAGGCTTCTGTCACATTTGCTACCCAGAAACCAGCCTTTGCAGGAGGGTTTGCAAAACTGTGAATTTCAAATGCCTGCAGAACAGGCACTGGAAGTGAATTTCAAATTCATGTCAAGCACTGGCAAAAGGAAGTTTCTTTCAAAAGCCACGCTCAGTCAGGGAATAGATACACCCCGTGACCTTGCATCCCATCAACACCACCTCAGTGCTGAGAATCTCAATTAGCACTGGCAATGCTCACAGCAAACATTAAACAAACATCTCCTGGGCTGGAGGAGCTCATGCAAAAGCTGCTGGGTGGAGAAAGGAAAGCATGTTGTCACTAAAATTTACCACCTGTCTAAAGGGGATGGTGACAGAGTCTGTGAGGGCTTCGATGAAAACTGCTTTTAGCCCAAAAACATGAGGAGAAAAAGAGCGCAGTGAAGTATAAAGCCCAGCTACTGTCACCCAGGTAAGGCTGCCCTCACTGACTGCGTTCGAGGGAGGTCAGGCAGGGGGGGCATGCTTTGCTGCTTCCTGTTTCTAGTAATTATTGCCTGCATGACAGGCGGCGAGTGTAGGTTTTGCAAATGGCGTCAGAGGAGTTTGTACCTGCTCTGTCCCTCAATAAGCAAAGATCCCTCTGCACTGATGAAGAAGAAGAAAGCAAGGACACACGGGCACACTGCAAAATGAGTGTGTGGCTTGTGATGCAGGTCCAAGAGCCTCCCTGACCACAGCCTTCATTTGACAGGTTACAAACAAAACTACCCTTGGCAGCCGAGGCTTTCATCCCAAGGAAGTGTTCTAGCATGTGTTCCACGAGGGACCGAGCGCTGGTGTGGACGGAGGGGTAGAGGGCTGCTTCTCCACCTTTTTCCATCAGCAGGGACAAGTGCCCCATCGTTGCAGCTCAGCAAACAGCCAGTCCCGGGGAGGAGGCCCTGGTCCCAGGGCTCTGGTCCATGACAGATCTGTCGCCAGCAGAGGTGGCCAGCAGCTCCCACAGGGGCACTGGCTCTGCTGTGGTGCTGGCCCAAACTCTCCAGCTTGGACCTTGCAATCCCTTGGGTGTTTCCTTCCCTTTATCTCTCCATCTTGTCTGCTCAGGCCAGGGCCAAACTCTTCCTCAGGAGTGTCAGCCACCTCACACCAGCCCTGACTTGACAGTGCCGAACTCTCTGACAGCTTCATCTGGGAAAACACTTTGGTGTCTGCATTCCTCCTCCTTGCCCAACTCTAAGGTGAGTGAGTCTGAAACAAGATTGAATTTCCTTTTGTTTCCCTCCCTTGCAGGCCATTTCAGGCAAACTAATTTACTGGGAGATATCAGCTGGCCTCAGCCTGAAAATATGGGGGGTGGGGGGTGTTTCAAAATTGGTTTTAGCAGCTCTAAGAAAGCATTTCCCGGTAGGTATGTGCTAGCAGAGACTGCCAGTTCAAATCACCTCACAAGGACCCTTCAGAAAAGCTCTCAGACAGAGGCAATTTTGATAGTGAGAACAGGCATTTCTGCTATCACTTTTGCTTTCCTCTTTAGGAAAGACTGACCACTTAGCTTTCTTTTTTTTGTGGATTTCACTGGATTGGCATTGTTTATGTGGGGGAATTTTGCATACTGACTTGTCTCCTGTGGCTGTTTTTATATTGCTCCCTCTCCCCCTGCAAATTTCTCTATCAGTAAAAGAAGTTACTATATGTACAAACTTTTCTCCTCATTTCTCCTGGGTTTTGCATGGCAACAGAAGTCTGTCTGTGGAATCACTCTTTCCTTAGTCCATTCAGGGTATCCCATGCACTCATAAGCTGGAGTGTACCACACTGGTTGCTTAAATACTGGCTGTGGGAAGATCTGCCTGCCTTGGTGGGGGCTGGAGAGTCCCCAGAGGGGCTCATTATTCACCACACGCTGCCAAACAGACTGGCGAGCTTGCTTTTACACAGGCAGTCTCTCAGATTAGGTTCACAAAGCATTGCTCTGGTTTTTTTCTTCTCCTCCACCACTTACAGATCAGAAAAAGAATTCAGCATCTAGAACCAAGACGTGTGCAAGAGAATAGTTCACTCCTCGCTTCCCTCTTTTCCATCCATCAAGACAGAAAGCACAGATACACCCCCAAAACCATCTTTTATTCCCTCTGACCATTAAAATTGTCAGCAGAAACATGCTAATACACAAAAATGTACCCTTCTCCATTTCTAACAGCTCTTTTAAATAATTCCTGCCAATTTACTAAGCCTGACCTCATGTTTCCCCGACATCACAAAGGCCGGCTCTATTCAGGCTGTCCCTTTCCAGGAGATTCCCCATTGAAATGCTTTTTGTCTCTTTGGCCACATACAGCACTAAAAGGACTAGAGTTTATGTTTACCCAGACTACATTTATAAGTACATCAAGATCTACAGAGCCACTTCTTACTTCATCAGGATTTTTAAACACAGGAACAAGAAAGATTGAAGCTCCAAGTTTTTTAACAAACAGAAATAGTGCAAACTTCATTTCCTCCCTTATTGCTTTACATTCAGTATATGCTGATGCACTTAGAAGCAGGGTGGTTTCAAAACCAATGGTCTTTCAAGTTTATGTAGTTTCAGGGTTTAATTTTTTTGTCAGTTATTTTTATTAACAGAATAACTCTCAGTGGGGGGAGTTGTGGGATCTGTCGTGCAATGGAATGCTCCTATAGATAAGTATGTGTCTCTACAACTTTGTTTCCACAAGCATGAAATGAGGATATAATGCATACATTTCACTCGAGAGTTTAAAGCTCATTGCCTGAGAGCATGATATAGACTATAAACTCAACAAAGAAAAGGCAAAAAATCTGTTATTTTACCACAAGAGATTGTTAGACCATTAAAACAAAAGACTGTTGATAAAGCTTACATGCATGGTTGGTTAAATTACTAGTAAAGGGTCTGTTAAGTATCAGCACAGGAAAGGATTCCTTGTTCCCAGACTTCAACATGGCACATGTGCAAAGGTGTCTCCTTGCTTTAATAGGAAAAAGTTGGGAAGGACAGGTCATTTGAGATCCTCTGACTCTACGTTCCTGAGTTTAACTCATCCTTGAGGCACTCAGCTGAGGAAAATGTGACTGCTCGTCTTTTCCAAAGTATTTTTAAATAGTTGTGCAGAAAACAGAAGTTGGAAAAATAAGTCTTAGCTGGAAACTTTTCTTTAACTGAATATCAATGGTTACCTCCTCCGAAGCATTCAACAGACATTACCAGGGTATTTTAGTTTTAACTGACTTTTAAGATAGGCCTTCAAAAGCCTGCTTTACCATCAGTGTTGGACTAGTTCTGGCAGAACATTTCAAATGCTATTGTACTGTAATCCCTAGATGAGAAGCCTTGCCAAGTTTAATTTGATTTTAATTTAGCTTTTCTGTAGGAGCCTCAAACTTTCTCGTTTCCATGACTATTTAGTTAACTACAGGAAAAACTCCTGCCCCGTGCTCTCAGGTTGTTGCTTTGGTCAGTATTAGAAGAGCCACTATTAAGTGTTTTGCCAGTGACAGCAGTAAGTTGTGCTTACTGAGAAGTGGACAGGTAAGAAATACCCCATCCATTGAAGAGCCTCAGGTGTGTCGGTAGTGAAAGGGAAAACATCCTGCGTGCCCTGACACAAGGTGTCCTATCACCTCCTGCACCTTTGGTGACTTGTGGGTGGCCAAATCCTCTCCGCACACCCTGAAAATCTCTGAGTAGAGAACGGAGTTCTGCATCTCACTCGGTGAGTCCCTCTGGATGGGGTCCCCTGGGACTGTGACATAACATTTCCAGCCCCAAGCACTTCAGCTCTGTCTCAGAGGCAGGGCAGGCACACCAAGGGCCAGGGCGAGCCAGCCTGTGTGTGGTGCATCTGCAGCTTGACAGCAGGCAGCAGCACATGGGTTTTGTTAAGGATGTTGCTGGGGGATGTGCTGGAGGCACATCCTGGAGGAAATGGGATGCACTCACAGGGCAGCACAGCGGGCATTTCACAGTGCAGGAAACCCGCACAAGCAGGACATCGTACCTGGGGCATTGAGCTGCTTTGCTTTTGGTGCCACGCAGAGAAATTCATGCTTCCCAACGTGCTGGCAGCATGGATGCTGAATTGCCCCCCCGATACACCTTTGGCAGAATGTTTATCTCAGACAGCCCGTGTTTGCTTCAGCAATCAGGCAGCAGCCAGAACTTTTCTGGAGTCTGTCCACACAAAGTCAAGGCAATGGGAGGCCTGCTCTAAGGGGATTAGAGGGGATCTCTGCTTAATTAGTCTAAGAGGGTTGATCTCAAAGATTATTTCTTACACAGAGCAGAAAGAGCTACTGAATAATCTTTGGGTCAGTCAATTACTGCCCGTATTGGGCAATGTGGCAGAAAACTGGTTAAGACTTTTGATCCAGAAATCCAGTGGCAGAGATAGCTGGGACCATATTGACACACAGCTGGTCAGGGGGAAGCATAGGCCATACCCCTCTCACAGGGTCGAAGAGCAGCAATCTCTGAAATCATGGTGGCCTGATTAGCCCAGCTTATCTGGAAATATCCTCCGTGGTGGCTCCTCAAGGCAGAAAAAGTGTTCAGCATGATCTGGTTGTGCAGTTCCTGACTAACACATGGAAGAGAAAGAGGCCTTCCCCCTGCCCCTCTCCTCTGTGATGGCCAGAACCCGAAGGGGGTTTTTCAAGGAAAATGCAGGTTTAGGAGCAATTACATGATCAGTTAAAGAAGCTGCATGTCTCTAAACATACTAAGTCCCAGCTGCGGTCTGCAGGGAAGCTTTGCTAAAGAAGGTGAATGTAGCAGCTGCTGCAATGCTAATCCAGCTTTCTCAGTGCTCACAGCACCATCACAGGAGCAGGCTGCTCGTCACCCAGCGCCCACGCGCTGTGGCAGACACTGCTCATTCAAGCACTCCCTTACAGGGAGACTTGTATGGGTAGAGTATAGCAAACTCTCTTTTTTCTTGAACTTTTCTTTTAATTGCTGCCATTGAGGCCCAAGTGACCACCAGCTTCCACCATGTCCTTTTTATAACCGATCCGGGAATTTTATGGATTGTTTTGATATTGCCATCCAAGCTCAGTGAGCTGTAAGAATTCTTCCCCTCTCCAAGCCTTCTCTTTTCCCTCCTTTTAATTTGCATTTATAGGTTTCTGGACACATGATGGTGACAAATAGTAGCTGAAACTTTTTTTTGTTGGAGATAGCAAGATGAGGAAACCTGAATTTGGTTTGTATTGTTTTTTATCTTGTTTGCTTGGTTTTTACTGTTTGGTGCTTTTTGTTCATTGGTGTGTTTTAAAACTTTCAACAAGCACGCCAAAATCTGGAACAAATGAAAAAGTTTAATAAGGAGCAGTATTGTGAACCTCTTGAAAATGTGGTTTTTATAATTTATTGGAAAACTCTACCACTTATAAACAAGCAAACGAGGTTTATAGCTTCAGTGATGCACTGGCTGTGTACATATCTGAGTCAGAATGTCTCCTGAGAGCAGGGGAGACGCAGCTTCTGCCATGAACTATTGATTCAAAAGCACAGAGTGGTTGCTTTGTGCAAAACCTATACAAGATTCAAAAAAAAAAAAAAAAAAAACCCAGACAAAAAAAGGGAATAAAGGAGGAAGAATCTCTCTTGTCTTACATGAAACAAATTGTTTTCCACATAGAAAAAAGATGAACATGAGAACATGATGTTCACCCAACGGCAGAGGTGCCTTGCCTGGAGTGAAGAGCCATGTACCTTTATGAGCAGTATATCTTCCCTGTCACTATCCTTCCTCCATACTGACAAATATAAAGTTTTTTACCAGTGTATGTTTCTGGACAAACCAAAGAGCTCTGAAACTCGGGATACCTCACCTAATGGGGAGAAAGCAATGTTTATTGCTCTTCAGATTTCCTCTAGGCATGAAAAATGACAAGGAAAATGAGCATTTTGCTTTAGATCTGATGCAGAGATGAGACCCCCCTCCTCACGGTCATCACAGAGAGCTTGTTTGCAGGTGGATGTTGTCTTGCTGGATTAAGGATATCCACCTGATGGGTTAACTTTAAATGCAGAGATTAGGAATTATCTCAGTAAACTATCATGCATGTCACGCACAGCATTCCCCAGTTGAAAAGGGGAACAAGTAGACAACATGCTCTAAGCGCCCACCCACTCTTCGTGATCTCTGACTGCTTGAATAAGTACGTTCCTAGAAATAACCACAAATAGCACCTTCATCAAGAAGCGTTGATTGAGTTCCCCTAATAAAGAGGTGCCAACTCTTATGAATACTTCTCAAATCTCCACAGTGTATTTTTCCCAAAAAATTAGGCTGAATTACAAGTCTTCGGTGTTCTCTCTCCATTCTAAAACACAAAGATAAACGTTATATCAATACTGCATCTGACTTTAAGTGTTGTCTACCCCCCAAAAAATTTTCAATAGAACCACACAGGAAAAACTAGCAACTTTACCTAAAAACCAGTTAGAGAAATACACAGGCCTAGAAGGAATCCTGCCCTGTTAGAGCAGCACCTGTTACAAGTATTGAGGCTTCACGGAGAATTTGAGAAGCACCTGAATTCACATAGTATTGAGTGTCCTCATCCATTTACTCTCTATCAACAGGACACTTATGTATCATCTATTTTGCTTTGCAGAATCTCATCTTCTTTGTGTTAATCAATTATTTGTGTTCCTGTATTTAAAATCTCACACAGCAAATACTATAAAGGTAAACTTACTATTGCCTTGCTTAGGCAAGGACTTCTAGGCAAAATCACACTAGCACTTTTGGAAAGTTTTCCTTGTTTCCTTGTATTGGTCACATGCCATTGGACAGGTTATGAGGTTCCTGTGTTCAGACCAGTCCTCCACTGCTGGTGTTAATGAAGCCTGCCTCTGAATCTGCTCCTAGATGACTTCACTGCCAGCAAAGCTGATTTCTATTCCTTAAACAAGAAACATTAAGATCTACAGTTGGAAATCCTCCCTGCTGAAGTCTCATCCTACTCTTTCCCACTCTATTTCTCAGCTCTCTGCCAGTGTGTACAGACAAGGACTGTGCCTTGCACCCAGCAGTTACTATATATGAAATACAAAGAGCAGAAGGCATATCCAATCCAGCTGAAAAGTCTGGATGCAGACTTTTATCCCTCCTTATAGTGGGCAGACTGTTTTTTCAGAGGCTTATAATTTGGCCAAATTTAGACCCATGTACCAATACTGTGGGGTTTTGGGCAATTTCCCAGTGGTTCAAACCAGAATGGTGCCAGGTTTTGACAGTGTTTTCAAGAATTTAGCACATGCAGAATGGTGCATCTTCCATTGTTTTATCCTTAGAAACAGCTGAACCATTAAAAAATAGAGAACAAACAACCACCCCCAAATCTGGGACAGAGAAATCATCCTGAAAAAACTGGAGCTTTACTAATTAGTTTGGAAAGCAGCAAAAAAAAAAGATCACCTTGTCTCATACTGGAAAGTGCCAGGCAACCTCTATTCAGTTTGATTATTCCATCTGCAAGAACAAAGGGTGAATAGTAAAAAGAAGCCTATGTAATAACCAAAAGAGCTGTGATCTAGAGTATATTCATGCCTGTAGGATGAAAGCATGTTTTGTTTTCCTAAGCTGTGTTGTACAACTAGAAAGCTAAGGCACCATGTCTCAAGTATTTGGGGATGACGTTTGAGGTTAATGTCTTTTGCTTATTAAACTGCACAAGGATTCTAAAGCAAGGAAAAATTCAGAATCTTTCATACAACATCTCAAGAAGCAGCTTTAGACTTATTTCAATGAAAATATCTTGTAGAAGGCTACACTTCTCCAAAAGAAATCCAGTTCTCTGATCTACCTAATAAGCACTTTTGTGCAAGAATACTCTTAATCGTAATACTCGTATTTCTACCATTCAGCATAACAGTGTACCTACATATTTTTCTTCAGCAGTCTTTCAGGTTTGTATTTTCACCTCTTTAACCTAGATCCACCCCCATTCTCCTCCACTTCTGCCAGCTAACCACCTCACTTTTCCATTTTTCAGTGAGACTCCTACGTGGCTGTCTGGCCTTGCAAACACTCCTAAGAAGAGCAGCCAGGTCTGTTATCCAGTTGTCTACGTATGTGGTCACCACACCGTGAAGAATCTGACATAAATTCTCATTGCCCCACAGACTATTTCATATTCCAGTCAGACCAGAAAGCGTGTACTAGAAAGTACACAGAAAAACCGTTCCAGCAGAGTGGGATGAAGATGTGCCGTTAGCAGTTCCAGTATCGCGCAGTGCCTGGCTCACATCAACACGGCTTTTTCTTCCACCCACTTGCAATCCAGCCTGTAAATGCAACCCACAGCCTGGAGAAGAGAAGGCTCCAGGCAGCCTTCTGGCAGTCTTCCAGTACCTAAAAGGGGCTTGCAAGAGAGCTGGAGAGGGATCTTTGACAAGAGCCTGTAGTGACAGGACAAGGGGGAATGGCTTCAAACTTAAAACAAGGCAGGTTTAGATTCGAAGGAAGAAATTCTTTCACTGTGAGGGTGCTGAGGCACTGGAACGGGTTGCCCAAAGAAACTCTGGATGCTCCATCCCTGGAAGTGTTCAAGGCCAGGCTTTGAGCAATCTGGTCTAGTGGAAGGCATCCTTGCCCATGGCACAGGGGTTGGAACTAGATGAACTTTAAACATCCCTTTCTATCTGAATCATTCTATAAGCCTATGACTATTAACTCAGTACTTTTTACTTCCAACGTGAGAAGAAAAACATGTTGTGTTGACCATCAGACAAACGAAGCCCTAACTCCTAACAACTGGAGTCAAAATCCAGATGTATTAACTGACCTCCCTATGAAGAAAAGAAACCTGCAGTTCCAAATGTCTGCAAATTCTGTGACTGCAATTAGCACAAAAACACAAGAAAAGTTCTTTCTGCAGGTTTTATGGCAAAACAGAAATTTTGTTTAAGACAAATGAGTAGGGCACTAGTGCATTCAAACAGAGTCATTGGAAGCTGGAAATTTCTTTCTAAAATGAGAATGTCCAAGATGGTGCCTGCCAAAGGAAGACATGACTACAGATTGAGTACACTGCTATGGGCCAGAGCAATAAACACAGTTGTCAGCAATTTCAGAATCATTCTTCCTGCGCTCAGAAAAACAGATGTCGTTTGATGGAGAATAAAGCACAAGGTAAACAGCAAAGACACAATACTGCTGAAGGTAACTTGGGATAGAAGATGTAGTCCAATGATTCCCTGGTCAAGCAACAAAAGTAATGAGCAAAGGTGGGTGATCCAGTTAGGCTGATACCTGTGGAAGATTGATAACAAGATACTATATCCAACCAAAATATTTTACAGAGTAAAAAACTTCCTGCAGTAGCTAGAAAAAAATAAAACTGAGGGGGGAAGGGTGCAGAGAGACAGAGAAAGCATTTACTAGGAATGAAAATTCAAAGTTTTCTAGCTGTTTAGTTATTTGAAAAGAGCATGTCACACACTGGCATTTTTTTTAACTATTCAGAACAGCCCAATGAACCTGTTGTCCCTCTATAGGTATCTTCTTGGGCAAAACAAAAGGATATTACTAAGCTAATGGGACTGGGAGAACTCATCAGAAAAAGTTCCCCTGGAACTGATTTAGAGAACGAATGGGCAAATCAAAAACATGAAATTAGCAGCATGTGTCAGCCTTCTATATGAACCATAGAACTAAAAGCTTTTAAGATGTGCCAGCCTCAGGCTTCTTGCTCCTTAAAGCATGCATGACATGAAAACAAGTGACTACCAAGCACCCATCACTAGTGAAAATAGGGTATTTTAGCGATACTGGCATGACTAAAATGTAACTGCTGATCAGTGCCAATTAGCTAGAATAATCCTGTTAGCATTAGCTCAACTGTTCATTTATAAATCTCTGCAACACTAATTGTATTTGAAGTTCTTTCTAACACTAACTCCTTTTGTGTGGTGCTGAAAGCCTTCAAAACACTCATCAATTGAACAGCTGATATAACAAACAATCCTTCTCTAGCCCTTTGCAGTGCTGTAGTTCTGCATATTAACTATATCTTATATTGACCAAGTTTTTATTTAGTAATTTTATTTTTTTATGTATGGAACATTTTATTATATATTTACAATAAGCACCATTCTCTTGCCATAGGAAGAGCTGTATCTTATCAAATACTGAGTATTACTGATTGTTGTCAGTGTATATCCCACTAAAAAAAGTGAACAAAAAAAGCCCTTCCATTGCTATTGTTCTTTATCAAGCTCATAACTTAAATCACAACATCTATCCGTCCATAAAAAGTACAGTATATTTGATTTTTACTTAGAGCTATTTAATTTGTACCAGAAGAGCGTTTTGGCAGGAAATACTTAGCTGAACTGAATATAGTTGACAGTGTTGTTTCAAATCACTGGGCACCCTCATCAGCTCTTTTTCAGCTTTTTGATGAACTTTTTGATCAAATCAAAATTGACAATACATAAAATGCAAGGAAGATTTCATTAAATAAATTTATTTGTTAAAATAATTTAACTCCAAATACAACTGCTGAGTTTGCATTGAGTTCTATGTACAATTCTTGTTTTATTTGAAACATCAAGGTTTAAACAACTGACATTGTTACAAAACAAACTGTTGCCCCATTTTAAGTTGCCAGTTGTATTAGAGCTCAACAATTAACTGTGAAATACATTAATTCACCCATAGGAAACTCCAAATCAACAGCGTTAAGTCTGACTCCAGAACCCACTCCAGTCTTCCTTCAAACCCTGATCAAGAATTAACAGATGCACAACAATGCAGATAAAAGCCTCCTGCAGTTGTCAAACATTTGCTTTTGTTGCGGAGTTTCACAATTAAAGCCTAACCAGTGCTTTGATGGCACACTGGTAAAAAAAATAAAAAAATTAAAAACAAACATGCACAAAACCCCCCAACCAAATGGCTGACATCTTTAGGCAACATTCTATACAGGAAAGCAAATACCAGTAGTTTTCCCACAGAAAAATAATGGCAACTGTAGCACTGGGGTTAGGGAGAGGCTAGAATAAGAACAGAAAATGTCACCAAATTTCTTTTTTTGATGCTCTGAAGGGGTGGGCAGGGGGACGGACACAACAGAAAAAACCCAAACAAAATCCAATGCAAGTTATATTTAATATTCTTGATCTGATTCTGGTTTGTTTGCTTTGAATGATTTTTGTGTGTATTTTTAAGGGAAAGAGGAAACAGTTGCTCTCACTATCATAGCTTAAAAGAATAAAAGTTGCAACTTTTTTAAAAAAAAACCAACATAACTGGAGAAATGCTGTCTTTGCAGAAAAGTACAAAGCTCTACAAGAACAGCCAAAGGAAAAGTGGGTCTTTGGAACAAATCATAATATTTTAAGGCATGTTATGAGAAACTTTCAAATACTATAATAGGTAATCCTATCAGGGTACAAATGAAACAGTGACCAAAGAGCAGTGACTCCTGCAGGATGGCCATGCAGCCATCGCGTGGCTCACCTACCTCCCTTTCGGCTACCCCTGTAACTTGAAAAATCTGTCGAGTGCAACTGTCATTGATTCAAGCTCCACTATCTTCACATCAGTGGAAATACAAATAGTGCATAACTACTTCCTCAGAACTATACAATGAAAAACAACACTTACGCTTTGCCCTCCCAGCCAAGTAGCATGGTAGCTTACATATGGCCTATGCTTTTGAAAATGTAAGAGTGTGATGAAGAAACCAAACTGGGAGATATTTTCTTCAATATTTTCTGTTAAAAATTTACTGTGCAATTTTTCCTATATTTAAAGCCCATGTGCTTTACATTATGAACTTCATGTTAGGCTGTTCATACTCTACTTCATGCCATTTTCTTGGTTGATGAACAATCTGTGAGGTAAGATTTTTAACATCTCTGTAAATAACCTCACATAACATGCACTTCCAACTCAGTTTGAAATTTGGCTTTGGTTTGTTTTCTGGTGTTTGTTTTTTGTGTGTGTGTGTTTTTTTTTTTTCCTTTTTCAAGTGCTTGTGCAGTGGATCTCACACCGACAAGCTGTTTTATGGATGGATTGTGCTGCTTGATAAACCATTTCCCAATCTAGACATTTGAAACCCTGAAATATCATTAATTCAACATCTCACATCTTGCTTAAGCATGGCAGCTGACACAATGGGCAGGCAGGGGGTGGTAAGAGAACATTCATACCATCTAGTTTAGGCATGTGAGTTGTGTGACTTGGAGGACTAAAGTTAAAAGCCTAAGTTTGCTATAAAATGGAAAGAGGTAGGTGCCTCTAGGAGGGCGATTCAGAGCACCCAAAATGGGCATTCAGATGCCAGAAAAAAAACAGTGTGCCTATCTCCCTAAGAGAACAAAGTACAGTAACAAAAGCTCTGCAAGGTAGATGGGAAATGGGCTACATTTATGTTCTAGTAAGGCTTAATGTTCTGTGACATCTAATGCCCTTTGTCACACTGGTTGTGGAAAGGTCTTGAAAGATTAAGGGCAGAGTTGGCCAGTTCTCCTCTGTGAATATGATTTTCTTTAGTTATCATCCAGTGAACTATAATTCAAAATGTTAAGGATATTTATGTATGGAAATCTGTAAAGTGTTTTCTACTCCAGTGTCCTCTGTGGCAGATGAGAGCGCTTTTAGGAAGTTCTGCAGATGGAGGCAAAACTCTCGAACCTAACTCCAATTACAGCATTTCTAAGGGCCATATACACACACACATACACACTCAACACACACACACACAGCCCAGCACCCCTATTTTCACTCATTTAAACACAAGGAACTACACTGTTACTGCACAAGATTGAAAAACTAATAAACGCATGGTGTTATTTAGACCACAGGCTCAGTGACTGTATTTTTATGGCCAATTTTACCTATAAAAGATCCAGCTCAAGACAATCTCTCCAGCATTTAAAACCTAAACATTGCGATTGAAAACTTTTCTATACTTTGATTGTAAGACTTTGAAATAGGTATTTCTGTGCCATTAGTCATGCAAATGATAAATACTTCACTGCTATGAAACTAGCAAGTCAGAGCTCGAGCATCCTTTCAAAATAAAATATTTGCTCCCACCGTTAAACACTCCAATAATTGGGGCAACCTTCGAATAGTGTGTCAGGCAATTAAAGAGCCATTTCCACACTCACCTAAGGAATTGCAACCGTAACTATTTCACCTGAACCAAATGATTTCACATGGTTATTCAATTTAAGTTTTCAACATTAAAGCTATCAAATAGCAAACTGGATTTTCAAAGGTTAGTTCAGGATCACACCAGAGAATGTAGCCCTTAAAGGCAAGAAAAACTGTTGTCTTTAACAAACTTAAAAATGCAGGATGTTCATACTGTCCCACGAGGTTTCTGCAGAAGGGAACATATGGATGAAACATGGCTTAATTTTCCTTACAAGATGGTACTAGTTAATCTATTAAAGTGTTCCTTGTTAGTAAGGCTCAGCAATTTTTTTTTCATCACAGTTGCTTCCTCCTGGTTCAGTAAAGTGAAAATAAAGATGCTTCCTGCTTTGTAAACAGAGGGTTTGTTTGGCTTTTTGTAGACCAAAACCTGAAGCGATCCTCCATTTTTGAGCAGCAAAATGAAAGATTTAAAACATTCCAATGCCAGACTGTTTCTTCACCTGTCACTTGTTTCCAGATCTCGCCTCTCATTTCACATGCTGATTCAATGTTTTCTATTTCAAGACATGGGATAAAGTGTAGAAATAATAGCATCGATTTTGAAAAGAATCCAAACTATATGGGTCTCTGGTAGCCTTTTCCTCCAACACTGTCAGAAGTTCTGGTGAAATCAACATAACTGACTGAACAAACTCAGCCACATGTGATAGTGCCCATTCTGAAGCGTGGTAATCAGACACCAAAAGACTTGGCTCTCCTTTTCGTGCTTATGCTCGTTGTGAATGGTCTTCAGAGACATCCTCTCCACTGCTTTCGTCTCCCGTTCCCAAAAGGATTCTGTCCTCTTCGGAAATAGCTGCTGTTGTTGCTGTCTGACATGACAACATATGTACGTTCGACTAGAACGACCCTGTAGATCAACTGACTGTGCCATAAAATTGCAGGTGCTCAAAGGGAAAAAATGGGTGAGATGTGGTCATTTAACCCAATTATATTCAGAGTCAGTGATTGACTTTCAATGCTCAGCTCTGAGTTAATGTTGCTACTTCACTACAGATGTATTTCGAGTGACCCACAAACCAGGAAGTGAAGTAGACAGTTTACCACCTTACAAAATTTCTGCAAATTAAGTCCAGGTTAGGTCATTTTTAATGCTATTGTATATTACATGCAGAACAGCATGGATCATCTTTGTCTGGCTGTGCTGCATAGTTCATTTGTCTAACAATTTCCGCAAAGAGCTCATCCACCATTGTTTTACTTTTAGCAGAGGTCTCCATAAAGGGGCAGCCCCATTCTTCAGCTAAGGCTCTGCCTTCACTCAATGATACTTCTCTCTCACTTTCCAGGTCCACTTTATTACCAACCAGAATTACTGGCACCTTCTCATACCTACAGTTTAAAAACAAAAACAAAAACAACAATAATTATTTTTTAGAAAAGCAACATTCTTAAAGTAAAAAAAAAGAAAAAAAAAATCTATTTGCAAACAGTAATGACCCAACAAGAAAGAGACATTTGGATGATCTTAAAATTTTACATTTGAAAAAATACGTATTTCACATTCTAGAGATTTGTTGCACATCTTGTTCCCCTCAGAGCTTTAAGAGTTCTACAAAAATCTTCCTCCTCTGAATTTTCCTTCCCTCCAGGAAACATGCCAGGAATACTTCCACACTACAAAAATGAGGAATATAATACTATTTTCTCTGTTTGCAATCTCCATGTGTAAGAACAGGATGGACATCAAACCCTCCCTTCAACATTACATCCTCCTTCTCCCTGAATAGGTATTTTGTATCTCCTGCTTGGGATAACGATGCAACGCTCTCCCTTTCAAAGGTACATTTACCTTTGGTCAATATACACAGAGCTCTCTGAATAGCAATAAATGAGACAAGACCAAAGGGCCAGTAAATTAATTCAAAATTTCAGGAAATGGAGTCCACTTCAAGTACTGCATACACATAGAAGTATTGCTATATAAAAACACGTACTAGATAATACAGAATGTATATCTCTCTTGTGCAGCATTCACATCATTATGCCAGTTAAACAAGTTGGAGAGACAAATAAAAAATCAAAATTAAGTTCCAGGCAATACTATCGGAGTTCTGCTTCATAATCAACTTGGACAGCACAACAGATCATATAGCCATGAAGGAATTTATTACTTTGCACCTCCTTGTGAAGAGATCCTTGCCAAATTTTTTTACAAAATTGAAATGCCTGCCTTTTTTTTTCATCGTCACATTCATAAACTTTTCTTCAGACATGAAACTAAGTGTTCCATCAGGTTTTAAATTTACATATTTGCCATAGAAAAGAAAAGAGAGAAGAAAACACTGGGCCTATTTCCAAAATACTCTTACACAGGTTTTCTCATGAAAGCAAGTAGAACCAAGAGAAAAACCAATTATGACTTTTAGCATTTAAACCAGACCTAAGAGAAGCAAGATGGTACCTTCTTAACTTAAACCTGATTTTCTCCTTCATATTATCTTAGTAGTATTGCTTTGAGTCAAATCACTGGAGTAAGACTGGGCTGTGGACAGACAAAAGACGCAGCTGACACCTGCAGCAGCTGAAGACGCACCATCCTTAAGCCACCTATTACACCTTCTTCATCCTTCCCACCCGTCCCCCCTGCCTGCCAGGCAAGGCAGCAGAGCGGTGCTGGTGCACCTGCCTCAGCTGGTTGAGGGAAACAGCCTGTTTCCCTGTCACCATTTTGCACTGGAACAGGTAACCTGTGTGCTCCTGGCTGGTGGGCTTCCCCAGAGTCAGAAAGGATAAAAGGCCAATAATGTCTCAAACCACATAAGCAACTCTTACATCACCAGACCAGTATCAAAAATCTGTCCAACTGTCATAAGATGTAGCTGAGATTCTAAACTTCGTTATGCCTCTTTGCTAACTAAGGGAATGTCATTTAATCCATAGTCTAGGGCTGCCATCAATAATTGTAGAGAATCTCCCTCACTTTTACCATTTATCCTGCCTTCATTTACCATCTGAAGAGACACAATCCATTTCTTACTCTGTGGATATGCAGTGTTTAGCACAATGATACCTTTGGAACTCTTGCAAGAGCTAAACTGCCATTAATTAAGTACCAAAATACACACAAGCATCTCAAAATCTGTCCTCCTGCATTTAAACACAAGATAGCATAGTCTTTAATTACATAAGATGGATGGCATTCAACAGATTAAAAGAAATATTGAATTGCTGTCTTATCTTTATTGTTCAGATGCATGTGTCCTGTTGTATTTGCTATACAGCATTATAAAAACCCTTCAGTGGAAATGGAATCAGGTACACCTTCATGGCATTTTTTGATATCTGAGGGCTCTGAACTTCCTCTCACTCTCCACTGGCTTGCCCTCTGGTAAAACTGAGAAATTCAAAGCAGGTGCTTGAGAAGTGCCCAGTGAAGAAAGAGATGAGCCAGAATTAAAACACAAGATCACCTCTCTCAGTTTTGTGAGACCAGTCCAATTTGTTGGGACACATAAGAGGAAACACATACACGCTTGTGGCAGAGTTATAGTCAGTTCCACTGAAATATTCAAGTGCTTAAAAGGTTTAGGAACCTTAGAAAAGCTGGGCAACTAAACATCTGAGAGTCTGTACGCTGTGAGTACTCTGCACCTGGGAAATGGAGCAGTGGAAACACTGACGTTTCGTACTGAAGAACAGAAAGAACTGATGAGCTGACAGAAAAGATGTGAAAAGCCTAATTTAATTTATTTGCACAGGGCCATCTAGGAACTATTAGGTGGAACAGATAGAAGCAATTTTCTGTATTGCTTTCCCTGTTGCATTTACCCAATTCACTACCTACCTTCACCACTTAAAATGAGATCCTACAGTCAATAGCCTTATTCACCTTATAATTCAGATTCATCCAATAACCAATAACTTTACGATACTGAAATGTGTAAGAAAGTGTTTCTGCAAAGCTCTCATTACGTCTTCTTATAAAAAATAAAGTTTCTCTTGCAGAGTTCATCCCTGTATTACCTAGACTTTGAGAAGTCAACTTTACAGAGAAAATACATTTTTTATATATATATTCTGTGTGACATATATTTTAGATTTTTATATATACTTAAGCTTGTCTATCATCTATACACACAATTTGTCTTTCTACATAGTAAAGTCAGTGTCTACTACCTAGAATACAGCAAATAATGGAAAAACAGTCCATGGATTCTGAGCAGAAGACTGGCTCTGGTATGGGCTGATGAGCTCCAGCTCAGTATCAGTCCTGCCAGACCCAAGCTGAGTAGGGGGAGATAGACCAGACTTCTGTGTATCATATTCCCCAGGTACCAAGACAATGATGAACTGTGTGTCTTCATTCAGAGTCCTAAGGGTCTCCGCAATGCACTTCCCAGTTTTTGAGTTCTGGTAATACTTTGTGGAAAATCTAGCTCTTGACTAAATCGAGCTCTACAAGCTCTGATAAGTTCAAGCTAGCTCTGCACCCTTTACCCCTCAACACCGCCAGAATTTCCTGCTTCACTTAGTATCCCGGGCAAATTTTTTTCTGATGAGTACAGGGGAGATCCCGTGCTCAATACTCAAGGCTCAGTACTCTCCTTACTACAGCTGTTGATCTCAATGGAGGCAACTTCTGCCTGGATTTGGAGACTCCACTTGATATTCAGAGCTTTGACCAGCCAGCTGTTGGACACCCACCACCGAGGTGGTGTGCAGCAGCACTGGCCCACCAAGGGAAGGGAGATTTCTCAGATGTGTGGGAATTACATGATTCTAATGAAATTTGAAGGGAAGAAGAACATCTCTTTCTCACAGGTTTTTCATCCTGTTGAATTTCAGTGGTCCAAGAGAAAAACAGGTTCTTTACAAAGGAAACAAACAAACAAACAGAGCCACCTTGCAATGTCCAAGCAGCAACGCAGAACCCTTCCATACAACCACAAAAATCAAACTTAGGAATTCACAAATCCTACCCAAAGATTCTGCTAGGATTTAACCTACTCACAAATACTTTTAGCAGAGCAAGAGAGGACAAAACCCCATCATCTATACTGAGGTCTTGAATCTAGGCTGCTGCTCCCATCACAGGATCTGGGCAAGAGCAGCTCAGTCCACAGTGGGAGCTGGGCAGAAGTTCTGCCTTTTGCTGCAGCCCATCTGCCCCTGCCTGTCCCCTTAGCAATGGAAAAGTGGCATAGTTCTGCTCCTCATTTCTGGAGCAGGAAAATCCAATTTTCTGAGCATGGCTGAAAAGCTTTGAACAGCACTGATCATTCCTAATGAAAAGCATCAGGGCCACCTGAAATAAGAATTGCTGCCACTTTTGCCAGTATCACTGCGGCACAGTATGTATTCTAGGGCAAATATCACAGCAGAGCCTGTAAGAAAAACTCTCAAATGTAGCAGGGGAAGGCTTGGCCTTTCAAGACCTCTTCAGAAACAAATTTTTGCAAGACCAATTACAGATGTCTGCAGAACACGTTTAAAGAACAAGGCACTTCACCCTGTTTAAATGATCTCACTATCTTTAGCTCCAATATGACAGATACTGAGCAGCGGCGACTCTTGAAAAGATAACACGACTGCAGTCACTTATAGCCCTATGAAAGGCACTGGTGCAGAGTCAAATGCCATCATATCCAGGATATCACTACCGACAAGGTACAGTCATTGCTCCATAAAAGACAATCAGAATGTATTTCCCAGCCCTAGATAACTATTCAGTGCTAAAACTCACCCTGTTACCCATCTTTAATGAGCCCCTGGGACCAATAGCCCAGAGTAAATCCCTCAGTTTTCCTGAGGATGGACACCACAGCCACATGAAATCAATAAATACACAGACTTCAAATGTTTTATGTAGCCCAGTTATACACCACTGACCACACAGCCTTACACGTCACATGGCAATAAATAGTTTCTATATTTTATCTTAGGGCACACACATCTGTTTAGATTATGACATATACTTTGAATAACAGCTTAAAACATTTAGAAAGCTTCAAGGTGAATGGTATGAAAATGATCTTCAGAGACTTTTACCTCACAGTTTTTCCACCTCCAATCATACCCAGAAGGAGAAAAACATGGGCAGTACCTGACTTCACATCTGAATGTCTTTTACAAGGTACTTCTCAGATTTCTGGTTAAAGCTGTCATTGGATAAAGATAAAAACAAAGACAACGTGCAGTGAAAATAAAATAAAAACGGAGACTAAAAGAGCAAGAATTAAAAAAAAACAAACCCAAACATACACTAAGGCTAAGAAACTGATCTGATTCCCTTAAACAGTGGTAGAGATTGTCCAGTACCCCTAAACTCTGTGTGTGTGTGAGTTGTACTAGTCAGTAGAGAAGATGTTAAAAAGTCCAAACAAGTTCCTGTTTTCTAATTTCACATTCTGGAAGTGTTGTATCTTTTCTAGGATTTTTTCCTGAGCTTCATATCAGACAAATATTTTCAATCAAATCATTCTGTGTAATAAAAACAAACCAAGAGAATACCAGGCATTCTTAAAGACTATTTCTTATAACAAGTTTAAGTCTTGTTGAAGTTTCTGTAAAGATGCATAATTACAGCTTTATATGATAAATACCAGGACCACTGAAATACAAAAGGTATCTATACATGATAAGTATTACTAATAATCAAAAGGAGTCTCCAGCACTAAATCACCTTAATCACCTTCTACACACAGGGCATCTTTCTCTCTTTTTTTTTTAAATGCATTTCTGGCACTTTTGATAGTATTTCAAAAAGGAAATTAATTTGAGGGATAAAGATATTAGTGATGGAAATTATATCAAAAAGTCAGTAAACAATAATTATTCTTCATTTTAGACTTACAAAAAATTTGTGGTATGAATCCTGTCAAAATATACAGCAAAAGAATTCCAGGTAATATGAAATAAAGTACCAGAAATGACAGTTAAATCTATTAGGTTATTTACAAATTCACACTAAATATAACTAAATATCCTTTTGTAATGTAACTTGCAAACTTTGATTGCCTGCAGTAAAATCTGTCGTAACTTGAACAAGCAGTTTCCTCATCTAGAGGAAGAACATACGCCAAGTGTAACTATCAAGACTTTTTCTAATCCCTTTCACATAATTACTTGGATATTTAACGCAGAATCCTCAATAATTAAAACTCACATCAGCTATAGAGGATAAGAAAAGGCACAGAGTGTTCCCCAGCCTGATTCTGAGCCTCTCAAACAGGATGAGAAGAAGGAATACCACAGAATTTTCAAGGAGAAAACCATCTTAACCCTTGGTTGAAGCTACCAATTCTTGAACCAAAACAGCAGGAAATCAATCAATCAATCTATCTATCTATTTATCTATCTACTTCTTAAGCTATTACTACCTTAAGACACTCAGACAGAGGACACATTTCACTTTTTCCAAACCCTTATTCTTTCTATTTTGGTAGCTTTAAAAATCGTAACCATTAGGGGGGCTCATTGTGCAGAGTTATGTCTCCATGGTCTCCTGCAAATATACATCAATGAAGATGTGTCAGTACCAGTATACATGTATAAATGTGTCAGAGAGATACTCAAATCTAAACAAAGGTAGGTTTCTGCAAAGTTTGAGCACTTGTCCCTGTAAATGAAATTATTACAGCTTCTCAGGCAAAAGCATACAGAACAGCTGTAAAACTCCCACGATTCTGATGCAAACAAGTCATTCCGGTTTACTAATTAATTGCATTTAATATTCAGTTTTGTAAGCGATATTGTGTAATGATTTAATTTCTTAAGCAACAACTCCCAACTAAAAAAAATGGTCTTAAAACCATTTTTATAAATGAGTAGATGTTAAAGAGTTTATTGGAAGTCCCACTGCAATTAGGTGGCTGAGTCATGAATTAGTTTGCTATGAAGAACAGTGTACGGCCTAATTGCAGGACTGGGATCTAACACTTTATTCTAGGCTTTGACACGAACTCCTTACATAGCCTTTGGGAAAACACACTCTTCAGGTGGATAGATTAAGGTATATAAAGTCATGATAATTGTACTTACTCATAGGGCAGCAAATTAAATAATAATTGTAAAACAGCTTGAGAGGATAATATTAGAACAATAAATAACACCACACCATATCACTTCTGAGGAGGCTTCAGAAACTTTTTTCTTGTGCATGAAACTTTCTGGAAGTAATCACCTCAGCTTAAATAAAATACTTTAAAGCAAATTCAGTTCTGTGAGTGTTCTAGCTGGCTTCACTTTCCAATTTGGTTTCAAGGTCTAGGAAAAGTCTCAACCAATGCCAGTCTGGCTTACCATTGGTACTGTGCTTGTAAGAAGTTAGAGGAAATAGTTCCCTTCCAAGCAAAAGCCCAAGAAACAACAACCAACCACAATATACAGAAGCACTATAAATACCTGCTTCCCAACTGTTACAATAAGCACTTTTCAACTAAAGCACTTGCACACATTATTCCTAGGCAGCTTACAGCTGAGACCTTCCAAGGGACAAGAACCATGGATGGTACAACCCAACACACACTTAAAGGCCATCTGATAAACCTACATTCCCTTGCTGCAACAGAATGATGCTCATCATCTCTGTATGAAGGACACCAAAGATCTTTACAGGTCATTTCCAATCACTTCAGAGAAAAATTCTTATCTACAGAGGATTTTCTGCATCCAAGATTTCACAGGGAAACCAGAATAACAATAAACTCCTCCTATGTTTTCAGCCTGCTTCTGCAAGTCACTGCAGATACAGCCTACCTTCAGCTCTGCCTTCAGCTTTTAAGGTAAAATGTCGAGAACATCTGAAAATTCAAAGGTCTATCAACATGTCTTAAGGGTTTGCTAGTCACTAAAGTAAGTCCTAAAAAAAAAATCCCTGATCATTAAGATGTTAGGGAGACATTTTCTCATTAAGCTTGCAGAACTCCATAAATGTTTAACGTTCCATGACACTGTCTGTTCCCCTCAAAGCAAGGCACTGGCACAGGTGAAAGAAAACAGCACTCTGACCACTGGGGATGATAACAAGGAGCCAATGAAGTAGCTTCACTTCTCATCTACTACCATTTCAGATGCTCAAAAGCCTTCCCTTCACAAACAAGAAGTTATTTTTCACCTTAAAAAGGACACTTCTCCCTAGTATCTATCATTAAAATTCATAGCTAACACTGAAGTCTATTATCAAGACTGGAAAGACTCTAAGGGATATATAAAATCTACCTGCTTAGCAGCAAGTTTGCTGGGAGCATATCCAAACAAGATTTTAATCCTTGAGTTCCCTCTCTATGTCAATCAAAATTCTCATCTCAGAAAAACGAGCATCAACATCTTCCTGTTGAAATCCTGAAATGCTTGGCACACTTAGCAACTCAGAAACACTGTCACTTTCAAATGGGAATTTTCTGTTCCTTGGTACAGCTTAGAAGCAATAATCACAAGTAAATACAAGCCAAATGTTTTACCTGACTTTCTCCATTGTAACTAATTCTCTTGTTTCTAAAAGCAAGAAGAAAATTGGAACGTCCTACAAATCTGAGATTCTCACAGCTGCACCAATTTCATCTAGATCCTGTTTCTCTACTCAGTTCACACTGAAAGAAGTCTACTTGTCAAGATACTAACAGTACCTTGTGGTTGCTTAAATACAAAAATGTTCTTGCTCAAAAAATTTCCAGACATTAAAGCTGAGCATCTAATTTCTTTTGCAGTTACTGCTACTAGCTATAGGAATGGCTCAACAGTTTGAAAATTAGGCCTCACATTTCAATATTTAAGCTTTGCATCCATAATTGAAAATTATTCTTAATAACCACATTAGTTTTCTTACCTCGAATATTTTTAAGCCATATCCATGCTAATATACTAATGTTTATTCCAATACAATGAGCATGACTGGTTATGTCAAGGCTTTCAGTATCTACCAAATGTGCAACATATAGAAGATTCTAAAATTAAAGAGACTACCATCTATCTTTTATTTATATTCTGAAGTCTCAAAAAAAAAGACATTGCTTGTAAATGACCAATTTTTTCAGACATGGCCACTTATAATTAAACTTTATCCACTGATATCTTACAGCAAAGACATTAAGCATCAAGCAAGAGGAATGCTGACACGTGATTTAAGAGATGTGGGTTCAGTTTCACACCCTGTTACAGACCTCTGTGCAATTTCTAGCAAGTCCCTTGAACTCCGTACCTCTGCTCTCCACCTAAAGAAAAGAATTGTCAGCTTTAACCTCTATTGCCTATGGCACATAAACACTTCTGAGGTCTTCCATCCTTAGTGATGGACGCAATCTGAACATCTTGAAGGATGCAGTAGCAGTTTTGCCTGCTCTTCAAGTGAAAAAAGCACCCTGCACCCCAGCTATTCTCAGCAGCAGGCTATGTAACACCACAAAGTTTCGAGATTTCTTTACAAATATTTAGAACGTTAAGGCAGATTCCATGACAACATCAAACCTGTCAGCAGAAAGAATAAAGGTAGTGGATTAGGTGTGCCTTGAAGCAAGAACACCAGCTTTGGGGACAAAGTCAAGGTTGTTACCTCACTTCAACACCATCGACTTGAGCAGAAACTGCAAAGGCTCACAATATCTTAAAACATGTGCTGACATTGAGGGATTTCTCCTCCTCCTTGCACCTCTGTACAAAACTCTACAAGGTCATAGAGCCTGCCTATTCTGGTGATGTGGGACTGAAATAGCTCCCTTTACAAAGGCAATGAAAAATGCTATATACCTATTAAAAGCAATGCAAGCCTCTTGCACATCATACAAATCTATGGATTCTAATTGTTTTATAGTTTAAAGTTATTACATTGCTGTGTTCAAAAGAACTCAACAGTGACCCTAAAAAGCATTACTATTTATCCATCAATACATGCTTTATCACAAGAAATTTCTCTCAGAAGCATATCTTGACGTGCAAATGTTTATCTAAGATACTGTAATATTTTAAAATATACTGCAAACTTCCTGTACAAGCAAGCACTGACAAAGGTGAGGGAGGAGAAAGAAAGTGATCAAACAGATTTGTACCAATTCAGATATATCAAAGTTTATGCCTGTAGCTGGGCTAAAGAAAAATCCTTGCAATAAAATACTGTTAATAATCCTTTTGGAAAAGCTGAAACAGCATCCAGACTTTGTATAAAGCACAGAGTCTGTAAAGTAATTTATGAGTACAATGGTAGGTCTAGTTTCTTATAGAGACTATCAACACTGCTATCTAAAGCTCTAGTTTTTCCTTCTGCCTACAACTTTTCCCCTCACGATTCTCTAGTCCATAATTAGGATTAAGCATGTGCCAGCTTCTTCCATGACTACAGCAGTGACAGTGTGTCTTTCCCACCAACAATTCTGACAGAACTGAATCATTATTTAGATTTCTCATTTGTTCCAGATGTTGATGTGGGCAGGAAGGGACCTTGGGAAGTCTCCAGTCCAACCCTCTGCTCAGAGCAAGGTCAGCCAGGAAATCTCAACCAGCTTGCTCAGGGCCATGCACAGTTCAGTCTTGAAAACATCCAAGGACAGGCCTTCCGCAATCTCTTTGGGAATTTGTCCTAATGTTTAATTTAGTTTAACTTAGCTGCAGAATTCAAAACTTACTGAAAGTAATGGAGGAAGATGAGACAAGCAGACAACTGAGTTGCATAAGGCTTGTTTACATGGAAAATGGGCTGAGAAACAAATGCCAAAGTTATATAAATATTTATAGCTATTCATTTATGTAGAGGAAGTGATAATCATACTTACAGGCCTCAAGATAGACATATATCTTAGAATTTTGAAAGCAAAATGAACTAACCAGATTTTGCAGAATTAACTGAAGCTCAAGCGTAAGTTAATGACAACTTCAAACACTTTATCCTTGTTTATTTAAATTATAAAAACCAAAACTTTTTAGTGGATACATAAAGTAAAAATAGCAAAAATAGTCAAATGCATATGTATTTTAAAAGGGCCAGAAGACTATAGTCCTCTAAAGTATTAGTTCACTCTTCAAAGCCAACACACTCTTATATTACTTTAACCAATTTATAATCACTGATAAAAATTCCACTGCAAAACATGTTTAAACTATTCTAATAGGATTTTCTCTAGCTCATTAAAATTACACTTTTACAGTCTTCAAGAATAGGCCTAACAATTAATTCAAAACCTTCTTAGTAGCATCACCTGCTTCCAAAGGATTAGACTTCAGGAATGACCATGTTGTCCTGTCCAGTCAGAAATCCAGGGAAAGAAACAGTTTCTCTTCCATATTGAGGTAAGACACTTTTACTCAAAAAAATCTGTGCTCCTGACTTTCAGCACTACCCAGACCTGGCTTCTGAAAACAAATGCAAGCCTAGGTCACAAAATTCACCTCTGATAATTTGACTGCCACGATCTAGTCTGCAGAATTGAGCATTACATACTGATATAAACTGCAGTTCCACAGAGACTTTTATTTATTTGCTTTTTGAAGAATTTGACCTTTTGCAACGAACCTAGCTGCAGGTCACTAAAACTTAAGAAAAAGTAAAACAAAAATAATAGAGCTAATTGGCAAACAACTTGGCCTGAATTTCTGCTCTCTCATCAGTCTCCATGTAAAAGCTAAGGCAGGTAGATACCAGAGTTTTTATGATACTGCATAGCCTGAAAAGAATCTGTGTGTCTAGTTCAAAGCATACATAGACTTTTGTTGCCCTAGAAACTAAAGAAGAATGCAGCTTAATGTCCTTCAAGCTAATAAAAACATCCTACAATGCATATAAAAAAACTTTGCAAAAAATGCTCTGTTGAGACAGATCTTCCTCACAATGGTACAATTAGGGTACAACTCTGGATATTTTTCAGAACATGGACTATTTTACAGAAACTCTAAGCAAGCGACCATCACACTGATACAGTGAACCAATTCAGGACAAAATAGGATAAATGCTATCATTTTCTCTTTTACTGCAGAAGCAGTAGTCTTACTTAGTATCCTTTTGACCATAGCCAAACCCTCCTCTACCAACAAAGAAAAAATCCAAGGCCTTAACTAGTATCATGAGCAGATGCTCTGAAAGCCTCTTCACTCCTGCTAAGTTTCTACCAGAACATTTAATTTTCAATGGTAAGCAAAACCATTCTGCCATGACTTTAGAAAGTTGGTGGCCCTTATCTTACAGAACAATTTATCTAATTACCATACGCCTGATATAAATAATTGGAATGTTAGAATAAACAGAACACTAAGATGGTTTTATTCTCCACAGGTTTAAGAAGTCACCTCCATCTTCAACAACTCAACTTTCTAACTCCATAAATTTTATTCAAAAAGTGTATATCATCTTGTTAAGTGAAACTGTTTCCATATCTAAAGGTGAACAGACCAAAATAAGAGCTTCAGAATTGTCAGGATTTTTTGATTGTTTGTTACATGTTTGTTCTTATTAAAAAAATTTTTGGTTCATCTTCAAATACAAAATACTGCATCCCAGCGTAATACTTCTATGTGGTATAAAGACAGAAACAGAGAACAATTTACTCATAACCTCCCTTCTATCTTGAGCATAAACTTCAGGAATAATTTTCTTAGTAGATTTTTTCATTCTTTCTACAGTAAGATGGGTACCAATTAAAAAAACCCAACACGCTACTTCATTCTGAATCAGTGTTGTGAATCTAATCCATTCTAATATCCAGAAATTTCTTAGTAAGAACTTGTTTATAAGATGACATTAAATACAGGGTATCTAGTAAAACAGTGAAATCTAAACATTTTATTTTTCCTCACGTACATAGATGTGTGCACGTATATCTCAAATCTAGTATTTGATTAACTATCAAAATGAAGCCCGCTAGAATGAGGAGCTCAGATATACTCATCATCTCAGATGTCGAGCTATTTATATTTTAACTACTGTATAAATGTTAATTTCCTTGGGTCTAGTCTAGGTTATAAAAAGCTTCTTTTTCCCAAAAGAGTTTTACTAACCTGCCTGACAGCCATTTTATTGTCCACGAAAGACACTCTGTGGCAGCCAGTCAGCCCTGCAGACTGTTTTATCTTGTACCTGGTTAACCCTATTAGCAAGGTTGGCCCCTGGGACTCCTCTACCACCACCACCACCACACCGCTGCATCTCTGGGGGTTTGGCCAGTGCCAAAGCTGTGTCAGCAGCCCGGAGTCAGAGCTCAAGGCTCCAGCTGTCAGCATCCCCTGGGCACCAGAGCGGCTCTGTGCTGGCATTTTGCCGGCGGCTGTGTGCTGGCTGATGGCCAGTGTCACCCAGCAAGACAGCTCCTCAGCCCAGCTCATGGGGAGGACAGACCCTACTTGCTGACAGAGAAAGCACCCCATGCATCAGTGTGTGTGAGAGGGAAACAGAACGAAAAGAGTCTATGTGTCTTACTGACAATTTTTTTTTCATAGGGAGAAAACACAACCAGGCCAGGCTAACCTAAGAAAATTCTTTAAAATGCTGCAAATTGCCACATGGATACCAATTTTAATATTGATCAAATTAGGTATAAGACAAACAATGTGGCTTTACATTGGTTTAAACAAACTTGTTGAGAAGTAATTTGGTGAAAAAATTTTCACATGTAGACAAAGTCTATTTTAAATTATTTTAAATATAAGATGACTGCAGACCTTGATAGAACCCATTTTTTTTTTCCTTTTATCTTGAGTCCTGACCTTAAATAGCTAAAAAAATGAAAACCCCCTGTGAACATAGGTGCATAATTTGTGTATATCCACATACATTTTAACTGTCTCTCTTTCCATGCAAACTTAATTTTTAAAAAACATGTACTTTATTTTAATTGAAGAAAGAAAATATTACCCCAATATTTACATGCCTATTTGTCACATTTTAGGTACAGAAAGGATGATAATTTGTATACTTAACCCCCAAAAGTAACAGTAAGAAAATATTTGAAAAATATTGAAATATTTGAAAAATTCGGTTTTCTTTTAAGAAAGAGATTATGTTTAAAGGTACTGTACACACACCCCAGTGTCCATTACACCTTCTTCATTGAATCACTAATTGGTAACTAGAATTTCCTGAAAATAGTTCACTAATTATTTTTTCCCCATTAAGTTGTCCTATTCAGAAAGGCCATTCCAATTAATCCGAAGGTGTGTGCGGAGGTGTGAAGCCCAGACTGTTCCCAGTCCTTTTAATCTAACCACATTTCTTGCTGACAGACAGAAAGTCTTTCAAAGCAAGCATTTTGATCATCTCTTGGAGAAGAATGTAGACTTCAATTACCAGTCTAATTATCCCAGCTAGGAAGGCAATACAATTGCTTAATGTTAGAGTAATGATGGACTTTCAAGGTGTGCCTTCTCAGCTTTCATCCAAGGCTGAGCTTACCATTGTCCCTCTCTGGCAGATGAAGCTACCATGATGGCAGTCACAATTTCTGACTAAAAACTGTCTGGAGGAGAATTCAACATTCAACAAGTTATGTCATTTCACACCTTTATGTTATTTGTTTTCTTTCTTGAATATACTCATCTCATTTAAAAAAAGGGTGCTTTTCTCTTTTTTTTGTATATTTGTTACCAAACACAATTTGTGAGAAAAAATTCAAAAAGGCAACATCCTGCAATAAATTGCAGCAGTTATACTGAATGACAAAGTTCTTGAGAAGATATGGAAAGAAAATATTTTCTTTTTTTCAAAAATCATACTTCTTTCCTCTGTAAAGCCTACAATGCAGCAATTCTTTCCAGAGGTGAAAACTTTGTAAACGCAGGGTCGTTTCTTTTTCCTCAATGTGTCCCTATCAAGCCTAGGGACACATTCGTAAACCCTGCAATACATAGCACCTTCCTTCCCTTCCCTCTTCCTTATGTTCCAGAGAAATTTGGACCTTTTCATTTCAAGTACTCTGATGGCAGCTTTCCTGTATATTTTCTTTTCCTTTTCATAACAGAGTGATATTGTAAACTTTGGTAGTTAAAACCTGAATTGCACGGATTTGTTTAAAGAGTTACTAAAGTACCGAAGACAAAGCAGTCCGGATAAACCACCTTTCCATCCTCAAGCTACCATGATGTTTATCTTCAGCTTCTTGTGATGTAATTTTTAGACATAATGGCCCTTTGAACGTGTCTGCTACAGTTTAGTATTGTGACTGAGGGTTCATATTGCCCCTCATTTCCTTCCCTTGAGAAAGGGTCCTGCTTTCAGTTAAATGTTCACATGTCCCATCTACAAACCATCACTGCAGCCCAGTAGTTGAGCTCTTGGCAATTACAGGCATAACCAACACTGTAAATCAAAAAGATGAAAAGAACAGTAGCTCCAGTCCACCAGGAGGTGGTCCAAGGACTTCATTTGCTCATCATGGTTCCTGAAAATCACCTTTGCACAGATGAGGAGCAAGTCCAGCAATCCTGCAATTACATGGTAAGTGCAGAATCTGGGGCAAAAGGCCTGATGGCAGCAGGACCACTCCCACAATGTAAAAACTGGTACTCAGAGTGATAATAGAAACAGTATTCCTTGCCAACAGTTGTTAACAGACTCAATTGATGGGTAGCGAGCATCTGACTTTGGTTGCTATGAAATCTGGTTACAGAGAGCATTAGAAATAAAAGAGTTACAAGAAGTTTGACTAAAAACTGCTAGATACTAAACAGGCTCATCAGAAATTTGCAGCAACTACATAATAAGACAGTGATACTTCGGTAAGTAACAAAGGTTACAAAATCCCAGATGGAACAAGTACATTGTGTATGGTGCCAGAGTAAAGGCAAGACTATTAGATATCCATTCATGCAGTCCAGGCAAAATGATGAGCTGATCCATTATGTTATCTTCAAAGGCAGCAGAGGACTCTTCAACCCTACACCCATCAAAACATAGCCACACATGAACCACATCAGTAGGCAGCTGACTTCTCTACAGTTCGAATGAATTTTGGGAATATTTGGATTGAATGAACTTCTAGAATGTGCCATTATGCCTAAATTTTCTGGAACACTGAGGACCAAGGAGCACAAGGCTACTGATTCTCTCACATGGCCAACCGATAGCAACTACTGCAGAAACAGACAGCATGAAAATAGATTGCTGAGCATCTGCAGCTTCTAATGTTAACTGAGGCTGCAGAAAACCAAACTAAGGGATAGACAGAAGAGATGCCTGGGAAGGTGAACTAATCAAGTATCTTCCCATTTGATACTTAACATTAACACTCTATGGACTCTTGACAGGCTATCCTGATATCATCTTCTTCTCCAGTTTCTTTCTGGGAAAGAGTCTATCATTCCTCAGACAACTATTTGTATAAGGATAGACACCTAAGCAGATTCTACTCCAAATGAAATGTTACAATCAGCAATATAATATAACCTGTGCATAGAACTCCTTTTAGAGAAGGAAGACATCTGAAGTACAAGACTTGTTAAGCTTATGCTGTGGATGATTTGAACATCAAGTCTGTGGCCTATTCCATATTTTATACTAAAAAAGTCATACAAAGGCATTTAGAAACTCACTGCTCAAAACATACAGAATGAAACTAATGTAAAAAAGGAGGAGGTAGAGATGAACTCATTCAGATGGCAAATATTTCTGGGTCTGAAAGCAAAACTGAGGTAGGCAAATATTCTGGGACTCCAGAAGCATTTAGAGACCCATGACCAAGAGAACGCTCTGTAAAATTTCTCCCTACCCACTTAATTTCTCAAAAAGCTGCACCCACCCAAAGTTTTTGTGAAAATGAGGTATCTTTCTGAAGGCCTACAGCTGTGCAAGCCCACCTGAGCCATATACTGGAACTAAAATAGGGTCGCACACCTAAGCTCTCTGCAGATTTATGGAGGAGGCATGCAAGCAGCCAAGTCCCTGGAGAGCCCTAATTCACTAAACATTGCTTACTGAGTCTACTAACACAACAACAGTAAGATATTCAACAAATCCACAACAGATATCACTTCCACAGAAAGCCCTGGGAATAAAAGCAAGTGGTGTCAATGCTGTTTCTCACATTTAACATAGTACAGCGATTACAACCCTGATCAATGAGGTGACAGACCTGCACCATACACCTCCTTTAGTCATAGGAGTTTCACATCTGCTTTTCCCAGAAGACTGTTCTAACCACTAAACTGCAAGAGAGGTCTAGAAAATACTCTTCCATCTTTTTGTTGAAGATGTACCACTATGAAAGTATGTACAAACACAGGAAGGCAAATTGACAAAACTGAAAAAGATCAGATGTACAAGGTAAAGACAGGTACTAAGACTGAGACCCAGTGATTTCTCAGGACTGCTTATTCTCTTTAGATTAGGAAGTCACTGCAAAAATGCAAAATTGATATTCCATATAGTTAATGATCACCAGAAGACTCCTCTAGTCCAGGTGACTATTTCAGGAAAGATCAGCTGTTGCTTCATGCTGACATACTAACTTGCATTTTTCTCCCATTCTTTTTAAGTGTTTTGACCCGTGACCAAGCCTGTTTCTCAAGAGAAAAGATTCTGCATACATGACTTGATAGTTTGAGTGCTTTGCTGCAACATTATTACACACCTTAGAGCAAAGCAGATTCCTAAAGAAATGACCCAAAATAGCTTAGTGCTTTTTTCCTGTAAGGCCCAGTTCTCATTTATTTCTAAATGAAATGCATAAAAAGAGAAGGTTGGCATTGTGGAAAAAAATATTTAAATAGGCATCTGTTCCAGAGCACTGCATGTTCAGAAGATCAATGCCAGGACTGCCTGCTTGCATCCTGCACATTTGGTACAGTAACAAAACCAACCTCTCCTACCTCCAAAGCCTCCATGCATCCTGAGGAGCTCATCCCTTAAAGAATCCAAGCAGATCAAACAGATTTAAGTGGTACCACACTGACAACTCCCCACTCCCTTTCCCCTAAACCTAACACCACATCCAAACGGAAGAAAGCAATGAGATAATTCATTCCACATTATCACTTGGACTTGGACAGTGGACTGCAGCAGCCTTAACCCAGCAGAACGTGACTCACTTTTCTCTCTTCCAGGCATTGTAGGGAGTAACCTGCATGTCAGCTACGAAGAATCTAACTGCATCTGAAACTAGCAGAGCAGATGCCTTCTTTAAGCAGTGAGATGGAGAGCCTGGATTTAACTGGAGACTGAAAAACACTCAGACCAGTTAGATTTTTTGCTTTGGGAGGGGAGAGGGGTATGAACGGCATCTGATAAAATCCTCCAGAAGAAACAGTTCAACATGATCATCTTCTGCCCTCCAAATTATTAAAAACCAAAACCAAACCTGAATTCCTGAAACTAAAAAAACCCCATAACTAAACCACAAAACACCACTGTGTGACTGGTCTTCAGCAGAATTATTTCAGCAGAAGAGGGGCAAATTCTGAACCTGGAGATAGAAGACTACTACTAGGGAAAACCTATTAATACATCAAGTTCTTTTGGCAGTAGAAAGTAATCCACAGACTGAAAACACACATTCCTAAAAACATCTATTTACAAGTAGCAGTATACAAATTAGGACTGATGTCACAGTTCAAAAAAATAGACTTGTTCAGCAATACAGAGGTGGGTGAAAAAAAACCCCACCAGATTTTTTCCTCACTCACTTATAAATTCTGGGAAAAGGGTATAAACCCCAAATATTTTATATTCATTGTTTAGTTCTAACAAAACCAAGGAGTTTCTAAAATTTATAAATGAAATTAAAAACATGGTAAGGACATTTCAAAAGAGAAGGAATTCTTGAGGAGAGAATGTATGCATTTCTAGATAGGGCTTATAAAGTTCACAGCTTTTTCAAAAGACAAAAGCATTCCAATTATTTTATAAAATGGTTTGAGTAAGATTTTGTACAGCCCTTAAAAAGATGTTATAGCAATGCTGGAAACTACAACCAGATCTAATCAGATAAAGTAGGTTGATCAGTTCTGGCTTATACTCTTTACTATAAAATGTATTAGGAGTAAGAGGGCAAACAATTCAAACATTCTGCTATGAAAACTTGCTCATAATTCAGCAAACATGAATATAGGCTAGCAGCGACCTATTTGGCTATTTCTTGAAAGCATCCTTTCTTGCAATTAATCAGAAATCCAGGACCAAAGCTCTTCTTCACAACATTCAGAGCACTTAAGTTCAGTGCCTTATCCAATTCATTTCCAGTTCAAATTAAATTGTAGTTGAGTTGAAACTCACATGGGAATCTCAAACACTATTAATCTTTTAGTTAAGGTGGGTGCCTGTTAACCAGAACAATAATGGGAAGTCTCCAAACCATTCTATAAAGTAAGAACTGTATTTTATTTTACCATAGACCACTACCCTACACTATTACGTCCTAATATTTTAAAAATGCTTTAATGTCTTCCTCATTACCCTGACTTTTGCAGAAGACAATATTTTTAAAGTTTTTAAAGCTCTACCTACAAAGTGATATTTCAAAACAAGCTAATCAACTCTAAAAACACTCCTTTTTTTTTTTTGTCCTTTGCCTGATATTTCACCTAGTCTAGGGCTAATCAAGACAAGAATTAAAATATTGTCACCATTGCATTTTTGAAGACTACAGCACCCAACTAACTGAGCGAGTCCTGTGACATTACTGTTGAGAAAGGATAACGTGCTCATAACACACCTTTAATTCTCTTGTCTAGACTAGGATTTAAGTCAACACAGCTGCCGAAATGCATCCAACCCATTGACAAAGAAAGCGTTCAAGTTGCACTCATCATTGTAAACTGTACCTAGACTATAGTGTTTGCCTTAGTGCAGCAAAAACTGAATACTAGTCTTCTATTGGAAACCTCTGGAAAACAAACCCAGGAAAGAACAAAACAAACCCAACCCCAAAAACAAAAGCAGAAGCAAGCTAATGAACAAGAGAGCCCATAGAAGCAGATTGCTACAGTTCTTGTTACCTTAAAATCTTTACACATAAGTCTTTATACAAGTCACTACGTGCCAGGATAATTTAGCACTGCAGTCCCAATTGCTTCCCTATTCTCTCCCAAAATGTTATCATCACATACCACCTACATAATTTACAAGAAGGAAAAAAAAAAAATCGTTTGAGCAACACTTCCAATGCTCCAGAAATTAAATAACCAGTAACCCCAGGCTTTTTCTTAGGGACAAGAAAAAAAAAATCTGACGTTCAATTATTAAAAAGAAAACTAGAAAAGAAATTTAATGGAAGGATTTAATGATTTTTTTTTGGGAGATCCACCCACTCAGACATTTCACATTTTCATCTAAAAACTTTCAATAGCCAAAGAATGTCTATTTTTGAAATTTCTGTCTAAAAAGCATGCCTGACAGCATAAGAGCTTTAACTAAACATAATGTTACCCAGAATGTTTCATGTTTGACCAAGGAACAAAACTTGTTTCTATCCACACACTATCCAACTGAAGAACTATTTTGAAAGAAAATATTAAAGTTACTGCCAACTGTGTTGGCTATAAAAAACAGTATTTAAAGAATTACTGTCCTCTCAGCAAAACAGAAATTGAAAGGTAAAACCAGAAATTCTAATGAGCAATGATTTTTTAAAATAAAATTTTCCAAATATTCAAAATTCTGTGTCAAAACAGCCTAATGAAGAGCAAGACAGAAAACATTCAACCCCAAGCATTAATGCTGTATTACTGAACTAAGTTATGAAAGCAATTAAAGTCATGGTTATATTTGGTCTTTAACATATTAAATAGCATTTTTACAACACAGACACAATCAAACAATATTGCACAACCGAAAACAAATTTAAGAAGTCTTGCCACATACTGTTCTACTATTTGACAATTGCAGCTATCCAAAAATTATCCACACATCTCTACAACAACATAAGCTACAGCAGCAATTAACACCCAAACCCAGAAGATGATGCTACAGAATGTAGCCATCATAAAAAAGAAAAAGAAAAAGCACTACATTCTAAACTACCACAATCTAAACTAAACACGCATACAAAAGGAGCTTGCCTACCTGGCTTTTTCAATAAAAGTCCAAAGAACACCTAAAAAGCAGGAGGGGATAAAAATATTTATATTCAGTGTTCGTATATGAAAACTATCATGTCACTTTACCTTACAGAGAAAAATAAAATAAAACTTGGGAAGGAATACCTATACAATTATCTGGACTGGGCTGTGGGGGTGGTAGGGAGCAGGGAAACAGCCAAAAAAACCCAAACGCATTAGAACACTCTGGTTAGAAGCAGTGTCTCCAATTTTCACATCTTCCACTGAAAGAAATTCGAAGTAATATGAATATTTCAGATTATCAAGAATGTGAGAGTGGGAGAGTGTGGGGGGGGGAAGAGTCAAGAGAACTCTGCAAGTATGTAATTAAATTCAAAAGTTACTACAGGAAAACATTAAAGGTTATATGTTCTGAAGATGCACGAGCACCTTGAAATATCTGAGTTTAAGACTAAGCCAAACAACTTTAAAATAATCTTCTATAGCTTAAAATTGCACACTGTCAGAGACATTTTTTAGATTGTCTGTGTATGACTTGTAGGAACCTATAATTTTATCTGACAGAACTAGTTCATTAATTTCAAATTAAAACAAAGGTAGATTCACACACACAAAAAATTAATCTAAACTCTATAAAATGCTTCTTTTGGTCTCTAAAGTTACTTTAAAAACACGAGAGCACAAATCTGAGTGGTACTCTTTCTACTACAGACTTTCTAGAGGACAGTCTACGTATCAGTTCCCCAATAAAACACAAGAGATGGCCAGACAGCTGAAGGGTCTGATATTATATACAGAGAATTAGGTATGACTGACTACTTATGTCTACCACTCCTTTATATCTCTACAGACGCTTAAAGTATTTGCATTTTGTTCTTATAAATTGATGAGTTTCCCACCTGATAAACAGCTATCCACAGGTGTCCCTTAACCAAGAAAAAAAGAAAAGAAAAAGGGAGACCAATGTTTGTTGAGATTTAGAATCTGTTATTCTGTTCTTACAATGAAGTCCTAAATTTCATCTGATGAGTGCACAAGAGTGGCTGGCAGCTTTTTACCTACTCTGCCTTTTTTTACCTAAAGATGAGTACTCAAAACAATCCACTACATTAAGATTATTGCAAGAAAAAGAACTCTTGCTAAAGAAGACTTAAGGATTTCAGTCTGTGCTTATTTCTGCCATCTCTACACAGCTAGCACCTATGAAAATCCCTAGACATCTGTCAAGCTTTGCATACAGTACATGTCAGAAGAACAGGATTTTCCATATTTCACTTCTACCAAACACTTCAGTGTTTCTTCCTGAAAGGTTGAAGCCATGTTTGTGGTTGAAGGTGTTATACCAGTGTTTATGAAGAATTCTCTAATTACTTCTCAAAAGTAGAAAAAAATACTTTCTTAAAACAAGGATGCAACATACATAGAATTTCAGAAAACTGAAAAATTCAACCTTGTTTAAAGAGGTCTTATGTTCTTTGAATAAAAACCATACTTTGATTTCATAGTACTTGAAAAGCAATATTTTCAACTAGACCTTTGAGCAATTTGTAATTTCAAATATACTTTTCCAGACTTAATCACCATTAAGTCACTAAATACATCAATTATCCTTGACTGAAGATGCTGATTTCACAATTAATAAATTTTGATAATTACATCTCTTGTATGTTTTAAATTACTACACAGAATCCCTACACTGGGAGGCAGATTTTCATCCTGGTCATAAACCACAACCACAAAGAACATTCTCAACTTAAAGACACATTTCTGTGATATTTCACAGAAATATATCATTTAGTCTGCATTTTCAGACAGTCTAAATAAAATAAATTTTCTCGTCTTTTTCTTCTAGAGAAAAAGCATTAGATTAATGAAGTTTTTTTCACAACTTGGAATAAAACAGCACTTTTGAGAAATACTTTAAATAGGCTCTGTTAGTCTCTAAAACATGAACACAACAGTCCTGTACTTAAAGCACAGGTCAGACATCTAGAGAAATTACTGCAAGTGAAGAACTCTGGATTAACTCTGAGTTTGTTCTTATTTCTAGGCTCTAGTTTTCTGCTTGAATAGAAATAATAATACTTTCCTATTTCATGGGGTTCAGTGGAAAGAAAACCTATAAAAATGCCTGTAGAACAGATTGAGAAATTACATTATTGAAGGCTAAGCAAGCACCTAGAATTGATATCCAGTGAGTTTTAAACATACCTTCATAATAGAAAAACACTGGCAGTCATATTAAAAATTAAAATTCGGTATTTGGCAAATACCAGCAGATTCTCTTTAGAGAGCTTTCTAATCACACAACAGATAAACACAGAAGTGTTAGAAGTTACCCAACTCCTTTTTCCACAAAAATAAAAATAAAATTTACACTTCTTAATCTGCATACTCACTAATTACTTCCAAACCTCGACATCTAACTGGGGTGTACCACTTCCAATCTGTTCTTTTGACAGCTTCTCTTCCTCCTTCACTGCAGACCTTTGCTGGCATGGGCCCACTCATCCAATTTAGCCCTGCTCTCACAAATAAAAGGTTTCTCCAGAAAACAGCTCATTCTGAAACTATGGCGAGTTCTGTCTGCAGCATAAACAAGACAGTTCTTTGCTGCCAAGCCTGTAAATCCAAGGAAGAAGGCCCCAGAGCTGCAGCACCTACCAATGCACAGGTAACATAGTTTGTGTATTACCTCACCAGGAGGCAGTAAAGCAGCAGTGGATTCTCTTTATCCTTCTTGAATACAGAAAATAAGTAGTCTTCAAAGCTACCTTATGTACAGTCCATCTTCCCAAGAGTACAAACCCTCAGCATATGCAAGAATCAAGAAACAAGGCTTAATGGACATATTTGGCACAAGCAGGGCCCAGAAACCAGTACTAGGAGCCCAAACAGGGGTTGGATCAAGGCATTTCAGATGAAGCACACAGAGGAAGAAGAATGGCAGCTGTGATTTTGTACCACCGTGATCCTTCATCCAACTCTGGCAGCACTCTGTGTTGCAGGAAACTCCTCCCCAGAGCACAGCGAGCGCTTCTGAAACCTCTTTGTCCTCCTCCGTCTAGGCAGAGCTGCTGGAGGAGCACTTACCCACTCAGAACTGGCAGGCTCCCTTCTGAAGGTAAAGCACCTGGACCCTCTCTTAGAAACAATTTTTTTTTTTACTTTGAAAAGAGGAATCCTGTTTACATTTAAAACATTTCCCAGGAAAGAATTTTAATTACCTGTTTAAAAGCTGTGGAAACATCCTCCACTCTTGACAAAGCTGTGCACCATGACTGAAAGGGATGCAGGGCCTACACACACTACACAAGGAAGCTCAACTTCATAGTTTTGCCATTAGGGGAGTTCTCTGCAAGCTGGCAGAGCTGGATTTCAGACTAAGCCTATTTATGTGCTAATATTATACAGCCATTTAATGGGAATACAAACTAGAGTGGCAAGAGTGATCTCAATCTCTTCTAACCACTAAGCTTCAGAGTTAAGTGAAGGTCCACTTGTTTCCTCTCCTTCATTCACGAACATGTCATTCATTCCTCTAAGGTCACTCAGCTTCATCAGGTGGTGCGAAGGACTCGCTTAGCTTCACTGGCCTGATACGTGGTGCTTAGAGCAGGGAAGCAGAAGACTCAAGTGTGCATCTCTTAACCCAAAGAGGGAATTTCAACTGGCTTTTCTACTTCTTGGGAGAGTAATTAAAATTACTCTCTAATTATGGTATAACACAGGGATTCTTTCATCCAAAAATAAAATAAAATAGCAAGGACAATATGTAAAATGCAAAGAAAACTACCGCTTAGACTAGGCCAATTGGTTTTCAGGTACAACTAAAGTTCAGAGATTTTTATAACATGGTTTTGCATCAGTATAAGCATATAGTTGTCATTTTCAGGTATATGTCATCCAAAACGCCCCAAAGTAAATAGTTAGCAAGCAAAAATCCAGTACCCTTGCTGAAGCTACACCCTTTTAACGCACCATTTTCCTTTCAACTGCAACTCAATTAAAATTATCTGGGCTTGCTAAAATTTTCAGGACTTCAGCTGCATTGAGATTTCTTTGACTAAATGAAATTTAGGATTACAATGTTGCTCATACGTCTCACAAAGTATCTAACCAAAAGCCTAAAGCTGAAGTCCTGCAGTAAAAGAGCTGGCAGATGAAAATTAAGAGCAGCATTTAGACCCACTCTCAGCAGTGCTGAGTCAATCTAACTATGGAAGTACAAGTTGCTTTCTATTCTGCTTCACCTGTCTACAGCTCTTCAGCTGGGGTTTGAATGCAGATGCTCCAGCGACACGTACAAAGCAAGCTGCAAAAGCCACAGATATAAATTCAGACACTAAATGAATTTATAGTGACGATTAACTACAAGAAAACCAAAAGCATTTATAATGAATAAAGTCTACCTGAACTACTTAAAGAAAGGCTGTTCTTCTGTAAGGTATGTGTGAATGATAAGGATGGAAGGATACTGAAAATGCGCTTTTCATTATAAATTCAAAATAACTCCATAACATTGGTCTTTAGAAATCTCCACTGAAAAAGTCAGGACACACATTAAGAAACACCCACCATGGAAAAGTTGCAAGTCTTTAAAAATAGTAGCGCTTTGCCTCCTCCCTCCCCTTTCCCCTACTCACCCTCCTCCCCAATTTCAAAATACATCTTCCCCAGGCCTTGGTCTGGAATGGCAGTTTCTGTGAACAGACCATACCCGACCGTATGATTAGCCATTATTATTCTCATCACCTTTTATTCTCTACTCTACGTTAAGATGCAAATCCAATAGATGTGGTCCAACTAAGTTATTTACAAGGGTTTCCCTTTCAGACGTCCAAGCCAAAGCTACAACCAGTTCTGCGATATAATTACAGCCTCTCTCCACGGGCAGTGACAGACCTCTGTCTGCGATGATCTGGCCAGCGGCATTTTCTCATCTACGCTCTGGTTCAAACGGTTGCTATGATTTCAAATGGTGCATCTACCCTTATTTTAGCGCGACTGGCTGCATTTCAGCCGCCGACATCTGACTGATTGATGCACATCTAAACAACACAGCGATTATAAAAACAAACTGGCAGTAGGCACCGGTGTTTCACCACCGTGGGCTAGCTCCTAACAGAGCGGCTGGCAACGAGACCGTGGGAAATTTAAGAGAAACACCAGCATACATGAGGCCTAACACAGCCGTCACTTCCACCGAGAAAGGCTGGCGTCCTGCACTTTTAAGAGTGGGAAGTTCATGGAAATACCTATGCAGGTATCTGAACAGGCAGATCTCTCGTCTGCCGCCCGAAAGCATCCAGGTGCTTCCCTTGCATATCGGCCACAGCACGTCCATCAAGAAAGCGCACTCGAGAGCTGGCTGACCCGATACAACACTGGGGGAACTGCTTTTCCGCCCCCACGGTTCCAGCCTCTGGCCAGATTCTCCACCGTATTCCATACGGGAGCACCCCAAACTCCCCGCACACGCGATCGGGGGGAGGGCGAG
>VZTE01005077.1:2613931-2700406 GCA_013397775.1 Eulacestoma nigropectus | reverse complement strand
CGGCTCCGCCGCCGCGCGCGCCGCTCCGAGCGGGAAGGGCCAGGCGGCGGTCACGCGCGGGGGCGGGACGGGCCAATGGGAGCGCGGGCCGGGGCTCCCGCGGTTCCGCTTCCCGGGCTGCGGGGGAGGCGGCTCCGGCGCGGTAAGTTCGTGCCGCTTCAAACCTGCCGGCTCTCCGCAGGCCGGAGGTGCCCGCGGCCCCGTATGAGTGCCGCTCCTGGGTGTAAAAGCCAGTGGGGTTCATCACATCCATGGCAGTGATCCGGCGCGCGTTGGATCCCTATGGACGCACTGCGGTCTGGGCTGTGCCTGCAAGGGGGCGGCCGGAGGTGTTTGTTGCCAATGGGTGCCTGCCTTCTCGTCCGCTTCGGACAGAGAGACAGAGGGCCAGAAAAGGTGGTGGTGCAGTTTGGGAAAAGTGCTCCATCAAAACAGTAAGGAAAATGAAGATGATTGTTGAGATGGAATTCACAGTTCCTCATAGGAACCGGTATCACTCCGGAAAGATGCTCACACTTGTATGCTTCTCTTTCTGCTATGAGACAGACTCCTTAACACTTCTTTTTTCTTTTTCCTCAAACATAATTAGTTGGAATTATTTGATACAGGGAGTAAAGACTTCGTTTCCATTAGAGGGTTGAAGGTCAGCCAGAGCCCTTAGTCTGCTGTTCAGATGCTTTCCGAAAGCTGTCGGAAAAGGAACCCACTCCTGGTGCTGCATTTCTTGTGCTGTTCTTCCCACTGCATTGTCATGTCTTCGTCCGAATTAAGACCCAAGGTGTCAGCCTGCTTTAAGTCCAGTTCTGCTTCCTTGTTGGCTTGTTTTCACGTTTCCAAACCTAACAGTTGCAGATGTACCTAACAGTTGCAGATGTATTAAGGGCTTTTTGGAACACACTGTCTGAGCCTTTCGGTTAAATCCTTGCCATGTGGAGCATTTTAAGCTTTCCATTGTTTTGCTGGGGCATTCTATTTGGCTTTTCAGTGTATTTTTGATTTGTTTGTGTGTTTGTTTTGGAGTTTTTTTTAATTGCAAAGCTTCAAAACAAATTTATCTTAGTAGGATGGCCATAACTTTGATGTGTCGAGATTTACTGACTTCTTGCAATTCCCATGTCCAAAGCTGCCAAAGCAGACTGGAAACCACACGTTTGAGTGATTTAAATATATCAGTACCAAAGAGGTAGACAGTTTTTCACAGGACTATCAGAATTCGTTTGTAAATGTTGCAGAGACTGGTCAGTCTAGTCAGAACTGAGTAATAGTTTAAACGAATAATCTAATTTCTGTTGGTGACTTGAGACCTTCAAATATTAGAAATGAGCCTGTAAGAACATGTAAAATCACAAAATGCAAGATACTGCATGTATAGATCAATAACTATTTGTAGTGTGAATCCAGGAACCCAGCAGAGTAATGGGAAAACACTTGGATTTATTAGTCAATGATGAAAGGAAGCTGCCAACTTAACGTGGTTGTGAAAAAACTGAGTGTGACAGTGGTGTGCACACAGTCAAGCTTCTGGGTGACTGGTGAGACATTACTGTGTCCAGTTCTGGTAAATCTTCTCCAGGAAAAAGGAATTTGTACAGAAATACTTCCAGGAGGGTTACTGGAGATGAACAAAGCTTATCTACAGGAGTACATTGGGAATATTTGTTTGATTAACGTAGGAAAAGCAAATACAGGGGAGGGTTATGAGTAGCCGGTACGGCAGGGTGGAATCAAGCTCAAGCGAGTAGGCATTTGAACTAATGAGCAGCACTGATGGAAGAGCACGGATCTAAACTGATTATCAGCTAGATAGAAAACTAGGCCCTGTCTCAGTGCAGTGAGGTTTTGTCTTCCACGAAGAACAGTGAAAATGGACTTACCTAACAGGCTTTAAAATGTGTTGCGCATCAGAAGAGGAAGATTATGCGTAATTATACAAAATAGATTTAAGTGATCAATGTTAGAGGGAGGAGTTTTGGGCCTCCTGTTGTTCAGCAGAAAAAAGCTGTTCTCAGAAAGAAAGCTGTCAAGTGCTGGATCATGTTGAGGGGGGTGGGAAGGCAACAGTTCAGAAAGGGGTAACAGAAATGATCCCACTGAGGAGACTTACACCAGGAATTCAGTCTCTTAGATTCGATGGGCAGCAAAATGTTATTTTACTTAATAGAGTATGCAGGGACCTAAGGAGTGTAGAAACTGGAGATACGGAGGAATGGTATATATACAGTATGGAGGCCGTAAAAGAAAATGTAGAATGGTCAGTTGGAGGAGGCGCTGGATGCCGTGAATGGATGACTGTTCCCAAGGATCTCGGCATTGCTGTTGTGAGGCAGAACATCTCGTCATTGCTCTGTTTCTCTAGCCTTCACTTTTGATTGTGATTCATCTGATGAGAACAACAACAACATTGAAAATTCACGTAATAAGTGCTGGAGGCTCAGCCCTAAAAATAAATGCAGTATCAGTTATGTGGAGTTACTTATAGTGAGGCGGAGAACATGGGGTCATTCAGGTGCTGCCAGTCTTTTTTTGTTGCATGTTGCTTATACTTCTGCTATTCTTTACTGAAGAACAGGAGAAAAAAGATAAGGTAAATTGCAGGGAAAGAGAAACTTCCTGCCACAAAAGATTGAATTGGGCAAGGCTTGCCAGGCAAATACCTCAGCCCACAGCATGCCTTCCCAGCATGACTTCCTTCGTAGCTTCTCACAGGAGACTTGAGAGTCTTCTAGTCCCCCTGTGCTGTACAGCTGGGCTTTTGCCAGCTTCCTAGGACTTAGAAACTTCACTTTTATTGCTCAGTTCTCAAGTCTTTTTATGTCTTGTATTGAGCTGTCTTATTTCAAGCTTCAGTGGCCTGCGGTTTATCGCACTGTTTTATGGAAGCCTGGAGTTTCTCAATAAATATTGAATTTTTATCTTGCGGAGCAACCAACACTCTGGTTTGTAATTTTTTTGCTAGCTATTGTAACCTCTGCCTGTGCGTTAGGGTATGTATTTAAAAGAGGAAAATGGCCTCTAATACCTGTTTCCATTCCAAAGCCAGGGTTTGCCAATTCTTCACTACTAACAAGATCAGTTGCAAGATGTAAAGTGTAGCAGTATGAAAAATAGGGGAATCTCTAGTTCCCTCCCTCTGAGAGCTGATGATGGTCTTCTGACCCTGAAGCACAAGAAAATGTGTGAGATAAAGCCTGTCTGTGCTACAAACTGTTCTGGTGTACATTTGTTTTCCATGGTCAAGTGTTCTTTTAAGTGCGTATTAGCAAAAGAACGTGATTTCCTGTCCTTGCTTACTGTCATGTCTTTACATTCAGGCTGTCGATGCAGTTCTGTCATCACATGGATTTCTCCTAGCCATATGTCATTACAGTGTCTAGGAAGCACTAAGGATTGAGATTTTGCTTAGTCTTTAATATTTCTTGCTTATCTTATTAGTACTGTCCGTAAAGTTGTTATCAAATTGAGGATGCAGCCAGCTGTAGTGAAAGGTGGCTGACTTGGCTTACCCTATCCTTAGCATTTTCACGTGATCACACTGGTAATTTCCCTTTCATACTGGCAGTAAAGTTGTCCTGTTTTTTTTACCACGTGCAAAATTGTAGATGTTTGACACCTTTGTTTGTGCTTTCTAGGTGACAGCAGAAATGATCTGAGTGTACTTGTAAAGGCAAAGGAGGTTGGACCTCCTCTGTCATGTCTGGCAGCAGTCGGGGGGCAGCTTGGATTGCCTGAGAGCCCATCAGTGACAGCCAGCACCATTTCCAGCCTGGTGGAGGGAGTAGGACTTGGGATTTAACTTACCACACTGGAAGACCATGTCACAGAAGCAAGGTTTCATTAACTTCACTGCTTGCAGGCCAGTTTGGGTTTGCTGGGGTTTTTTGTTTTGTTCCTAAGTAAATCTAAGTGCTTGTTTTGAAAGGTATGGTGAGCGCGCTTTAGTTTTGTAGTGGTGAAGCCTCATATGAGCTCTGAGTGAGGTGACTTTTGTGTCTGTGTCGAGCCTCACTGAAGTCAGCTGTGCTCTGTGCCAAGATGACATCGCAGCTCTCCACAGACCTCACTGTAAGGTAGAGTCAAAATCTGCAGTGATGAGTTACCGTCATCATTACATGTCTGCATTGCCTGGGGCTAACAGCTCCCTACATGCAGGGATTCATTCCCATGTGCCATCCTGGGCTCAGCACCCTAAGCTGGTAAATTAGGCTGATCTGTCCAGTGTAGCAAGTGCGATGGTCATCAGTATCGCTGTGCTTTTGTTCTGGTACCTGGTTTTGGGAAGACAATTCACAAAGCTGAGGTAAGCACTAGGAAATTCTTGGCAAAACTGAGACTTTAGCACTTGGATTCGCAGCAGCCAAGCATGCTGAGTGGGGAGATTTTAAACCAGATGATCGGAAATGTTCTTTGGGCAACTTTTTTCTCCTCAGTTTTAATTGCTTATAGCCTTCATGTAAGCATATTTAGAATCAGAGCACCAAAATCTGAAGTGGTCTCTTGTACTTCCTGTGATCCGTAGGGGTGAAAGCAGACCCTGGAAGCCAGCTCTCTTAGCTCCCCCACTCTGCCCAGACTCACACTGCCTTTCTCCCTCTGACACCTGTGCTGGGCCATTTCAGCTCACTGAATTTGTAGAAGGTGAATCCAGATTATAAATACAAATTGTTTTATAATTGCTAGCTGCCAGGGGCTCAGCCATGAAAGAGGAACAGAGTTAACACCATCCTCAGCTTAAAACAGTTTAACCCCCCACCTATTGATTCCCAAGAGACTGTTTTGTGTTGTGAAGGAAAGCAAACGAGATTACATTCCAGCAGAACGAGATTCAATTAATGTATTTTACCTTACAACTAGAGAGGACAATAAGTGTGAACACAATTACTGTGGCTCCACCAATACATACTCATTAAATTGCTGTACCTGCCACTTTCAATTGCGTGATCCAGTCCCCAGGGTTTGGGTTCTTCTGGTTTTTTACAGTTTGAAAGAAATGGAGACAGTAGGAGTGGATATACCAAAGTCTTCTCTCAGTCATAATTTAATTTTCTAACCAGAAAGGAGCATTAAGGTGGCTTCAGTCCCATGGGTTTATTTCAAAATTTGATAGGTCTGCAGATCCCCACAGCTTTCTCATTATTGATCTTTCCTAACATTGCAGTTTAACTGTCAAAGGAAGGGGATCACTTGTTGAGTGGTAGGACTGATGACTTTTTAACTCTTAGGCAGTCAGATGGCCATCCCTCTCGTGTATTAAGGTCATTGTGTTTAATTGAAGGTGGTGGTTAAATTAAAAAAGAGTAATTGCTCCTGGCCTCTCTTTTTATTAGTAGTGAAAATTTGATCAAACCATTCCCCAAAGTGCCAAGAAATCTAAGTGAAAATAGTATGAATTAGCTTGTGACCTGATTTTTGCTGGTTTTTGGTGGAGTTTTGGCGGACTTCTGCTGATGTATTTTGGCATTTCACAACGAAGTTTTCCTTGCTTCCCATAAAGCAAGCAAGAAACCTTGATGGTGCTATTAATTTTAATGAAAACTTCCTGTGCATATTTAAGTTTTGTAAGAAAGACTCGTTTACTAATAAAGTTAAATAGCTGTTTTTCAGATGTAGGTTCAAAACAGGGAAGTCAGTTTCAAGATACAAAAAACCACAGCAAAATAAACTAAAACCAGGTAGTTTATTGTTGTATTTGACTCTTTCATTCTTTCTCCTTATGATGTTCAAAAATAAATCAATTCAATCACAAGATTTAAGAGAAAGTTAAGACAATGATAGCCTATTTTTATTAACATACAAAAGTTTTGCAATATCTGTCACAAGGCAGCCTTTTTTTTCTGAGTCAGATGAAATAAGTCCTTTATAATAATCAGTGTATAAGCATCAGGGACATGTATTTCATAAGCATTATATTTGTAGGTGTCAATAAAAAATAAATATTACAGTTACAATAATATTTTCTTTTTATGTGGCTAATTTTAGCAAAATATTCAGAACTGAAATTGTGAGATGCCTTAATTGCTCTGAGTTATACTGTAAATTAAAATAAGATTTCCAATATGCTTTTCACATAAAAAGGGGAAGCATTTAATCTTGATTTCATGTAATTCAATCATAACTTAGATAACTTCAATTTAGTACATGTACTAAAACTGAGTAGGTCATTTTGGTGCATGTCCACAGGGATGGATTTGTTCTGAATGTTTGGATTTACATCATCTGTTCTAGGGGAGTTGGTTGCTCTGCCGAGTATCCCAGTCACAGTGGGAAAGACCCCGGAAGGGTCCCTGGGGAGAGGCAGGTTTTAAGGGCAGACACGGAGAGGTAGGTTTGAAAGGGGCTGGTCACTGCCTGGCGGATGTGACAGCCCCTGAAAAAGACTCAGCTGCCAGTTTGCCAGCAAGTGCTGACCCTCTCTCTGTACACAAATAGGTGGACAAGTGTGCTCAGCTCAAGCAAGGGCCCCTCCCTCCCCCCCTCCCTGAGTGAATGCACAGATAGAAGCTAATTCAGGGGCATTAGGGGGGTGGGGAGGCGGCTCTCACCTGTACCGTAACTTGTCTCTTTCTACATGAAGGTCTGGAGTTTCCACTTTGAGGAGCTTGTTGAGCCCAACCTCTAATTAGTGGAACAGGAAGTTTTAACTAAATGCTTCAGAATCATGAGGTTTATATATGACCTTTATCCACATAGGAGTTACTGACTGCTGGCCTTCAGAGATAAACATTAAAGGCCTGAAAATCATTGCCTCCCAACACTGACTATTGGGTTTGCCTTTTGGTCTTTACTTATTGTTGCTTCTTTTTGCTGCTTCCTCACAGATTGTTTGGACTTTTTTAACAGAAACCAGGAATCTCATGTTTTTGATTCCAGTAGCTGATGCTTTAAGACAACCCAATATCATAAATTTATGATCAAATCATTCTGAAGCTGAAGAAAAGATTCATGCAAGGAAAAACAAAAAGGAGCTGAGTTCATGAGGTGTACAAAGCTCTCATACTCTTCTTTAGGTCTTCAGTGCTGTACATGAATGCAACACTGACTACTGTTTTCAAGCAACCTTTCAGAGGTGTGTTACAGTGGGAGGCGTATCCAAGCAGGAGATCTGCATATCCTACTTCAAGAACCACAGCTCATTTGCTTGAGGAAAATAATACAAAGAATTAGCTCCAGCCACTCTTGGCATTTCCTCTTGGGCCTTCAGTGGGGGCTGATACAACTGCAGGTAGATGCTTGCAAAATAATTTGGAAGCAACCCACAACACATCAAACAAATCCATAATATTAGATTTTTCCAGAATTGTTTTGGGATTTTCAAATAGATCTGGTCCCACTGCACAGAGATGAACTTTATCAGGATAGCTTTTCTGGGACAGAATCCAACAAGATTTCTTTGTGGGTTTGGGATGAGCATACTGGGCACATTAGATGACTGATGAAAATGCTAGAACTACTCCATGAAGATCTTCTCAAGGTGGTTAGTGCCTGTGAATTTCTTTCTTTATTCTGGTTGTCTTGTCATCTTCCAAGTCAATTTTTTTCTCACACGATTTTTTTCTCCAGTTACTCAGTGAAGTTGTTAGGAATGTAAATGCCTGAAGAACAGGCTTTTAAAATTGTTTTCTTTTCCCCCTGAGATAGAAAAGGCAGTGATGAAAAATGTTGGGAGCTGAGGATTGGCAAAAGGTGCCAATCCAAGCTTTATTCAGCGGAAAAATGCAGCAGTCTGGGAGGTGCCAGGGATGCTCCTGGCAGGAGTAGCAGAGCACAGAGCCTGCAGCAGGCTCTGTGCAGCAGGTTGCTGTACTAGCACGCATGGCTGCAGGCTGCTATCAGCATAAACCTCCAGCTGTTTTCATTTCATCAAAACAAATGCAAAGTTTGCCTCTAAACAGATATAAAATGCTCTGAAAGAGTGTTGGGCTTTTTCAAACAAGGGAAGGATGCAGTGGGCCAAGCCCTGTGTCCTGTGCCTGTGTAGGTAAAGGTGTGTGGAGAGATACCAGGAAAGACTGAGGAGCAGTTGCTGGGAGGCTGGGTTGAAGCTGAGTGAACAGCTGGATGTGAGCCTGTGTCACCAGCATTAAGTTAGTGGGATGGCTGCAGGGTCGAGGGAGTAAGGCACACAAATCCAGCCAGGTTTCCCTTCTGGAGAAGGAGCTTTGGCAGCACCTTGGCTGCCGGGGGTGGCAGCAGAGGAGGGACCGTCAGTGGCCAAGGGACGCTCAGGGCAGAAACAGGCAGGTGTGCTGCAGGCAAGCTTGGCTTATCTCAGCTGCCTCCGAGATCTGTAGGTGCCCTGTGGGAGCTGATCAGCCTCCCAAACCCCCAGACTTCTTAATTTTACTGATTTAAAAATAGCCTCAGGCTCTTTCAGGGGCTGCAGTTGAAGAGACTCCCTTGTAACCCAGCTGGCTGAATGGGCCCTGTAAAACTCACCTGCTCCCTCAGGTCCCCCACAAGGATGTTTTCCAAGCGTGGTAGAAATAGACATTTTTACATTTCTGTCTTTGCGTGCACTCTGATTCCTCCATGTTTTGGCAGAAGGAAACACGGCACAAGGGGATGGCTACAGGGGGATGCCAGTGCTGGCATACAGCAGAGATTTGGCAGAAGAAATTCCAATGAGGAGAAGCCAACAGGACTTACTGTAGAGGCCACAGACTTTCCTTCTTCAGACTTACTAACGTCTCAGAGGGATCCTGCTACTTCTGGTGCCATAGGTTAGGAGACTTCGGGTTTTATTTATTTACAGTGATACCATTTTGCATATGCAGGAACAGGATAGCTGCTGAGGCTGTTTGGATTCTGCCACAGGATGTGTTGGAGGAATGAAGACACATTCCCCATGCTGTGCCTCTGAATCCTCTCCTCTGGGCCCTCCCATTACCTTCATCTCTGCCAGAAGGCTGTAGGATGTTCCTGTGGTAAATCTAGTTATCCGTCTGCTGGACAAAGCACCAGGCACCTGAGAAGAACTATGGCTTGTTGACAGCCAACCTGGTTATCCCTGTGGTGAGTGCCACAGACAGACAGACACACACCTTGGGATCTCGAAAGAAAAACATGTTTAAAAAGATGAGATATTTCCATTTCTGACAGACAGGGCACTTTTCACTGCAGAGCCGCTACCCACAGCTGCTGCAGAGCATGAGCAGCGCCCATAAATCCACACCCTAGCTTCTCCTAATACCCTGCTCAAGTAACCCAGCCCGAGTCTATTTTCAGCTGTGCATCCAGCTCCAGTAATAAGTGTTTAATCCCAGTGAAGCCCAACTGCTGCAGGTCTTGCTTCTGAGGAACCCCACCACAAAGTCTGGACGTTTCAATGGGTATCAGCCCCTGTGAATGGGAGCTTCTGACACCACAGTGCTGCAGCATGCATTTCTAGATAAAATTCATCTTGGGACATGTTTCCATTGCTGAGCAAACAAAATCCAAGTTCTACAAATGCCACATCTTATCAGGGCCATTTTCTTTCTTAGTTGTATTGCAAATTGGCTTGAGTCTATAGACTCCTAGAGCATGAAGCCACATCCAGCGAAGTCTTAGAAGCTGAAAACTAAAGGAGATGCAGCTGTTTCTCTCTGGAGCATTCATGAGGTAATAATAGTAACAATAAGGGGAAGGAAAATAGAGCAGTTTCATTGTGATATTTTTTAGAAAGTAAGGATTCCATTGAATATAAAATGATCATTGATTTTAGGCACTTTGATGGACTAATGTTTGGTTTTAGTGGAGTCATTTTCTGAGAAGAGCAGAAAAAGCTGTGTCAAGAGGGAACAACCCTCACTTTGTATAGAGAGGTACTGCTGAGTAGAAGTGCTGGAGTCCTTTATTTTTAAATGGGAATAATTATATTGCACAGGAAACTTGGATTTGAAAGCAGTTCCTCTGATACATTCCTCTTCAGGAGTAATTATCTGCTGCATTCACCAAAGCCCAAAGGCTGATCTTGTATCGCATCAGATCATCTGCATGATGGCCGAAATTAAAACAAAGGGAGAGGAAACAAGTAAGAAAGGATGTAAAACTCCCAAATGCCAGGTCTAAATGAAAGTCCTTTCCACCAAGATGAAAGGTGAAACACCTTTAAGAGTGAACATCTGATGCAGATGGAGGTGAAACGCAAATAAGAGAATAATTGTGCTGCACTTGCTTTCCACCAACTGGCTTCTCACCACATGATGTCCCCTCGCTGCTTTACACCTTCTGCTTTCCATGGGGTTTCCATCATACCCAAAGAGCTCTCATCAAAACCTTTCCTGTGGACAGCATTCACTGGGAAAGACTGGAAAATTTCTCTGGCCAAATAATAGTAAACAGAGAGCTGCTTCTGCTGCTGAGGTGGGGGTTCATTTGCAGTCAGCCTGCTCCATCTGTCTTCTCCCTGACCATAAAATGTTGGACAGAGCAGATGAGACATTGCCTCTATGGAAGTCAAATCCTCTCTAGGAAGGCTTACACCACTTTACCTTCCATGCAAAACAAATCTGTAATTAAATGCTCAGACTATTGTGGTTTCCTGCTTTAGTTATGAAAATGAAGTTCGTTTGGTCAATTCCACAGGAATGGACTCACAAAGGCTTCCATAACCTTGCAAGGAACTTCTCTGTATGGTCAGGAACACCATGGTTTTTAATTTGGATCCAAGGGTCTCCTAAGGAAGGCCAGCAGATAAAAGCACAAATTAAAAAAGGATTGGCTAATGCTTCTCCTTAACTAGGAAAAGAACATTTCCCCCCTGAAGTTTCTCTAAACAGTAAAGGATGCACATTAATGTGTATGTGTAGTGGTGGGGAAAGGTGTTTGATTACTGTAGAACAGATCACTTAAATCATCTCCTCATCTTTCAGGCAGCGTGCTCAGTCTGTGGGGGCAAGATAAATCAGTTCATTGCACCCATTACAGTGCTGCAGTGGTGCAAGGACCACAGCGTGCTCCCCGAACACACGATGCTATAAAAGCCTACGTCATCTCTAGAGTCAAAGGATGAAAATGGGAACAAGATACTTTGAAGAAACAACCACCCTCAGACGGAAATAAAGGCACAGAAGCCAGCAGGTGGCATGGGGTTCCCATGGTGCATATATGCTTAGAAAAGAAGCTCAGGTGAAAGCCAGAGCAAGAAGGAGCTGGAGGCAGGATTGGGAATGCACAGCACCCTGCTGTGTGCCCCAGCTTGACGGAGGAGGGGTCACACAAGGCACCTCTGTAGGCAGCAGGGCTGGAAAGGCTTCAGAAGAGGCAATCCTGCCTAGAAGTTCAATGTTGTTGCCCTCTGGCAAAGCCTCAGTCACTCTCCATTTGCTTATACAGGAAGCCTGGGGCTGAATGCAAAAGGCCTGAATTTTGTGTGGTAAAAGCATGTTTCTGTTCTGCCTGCACAGAGAAAAGGATGCTCAGAAAGAAACTATTGCCACTGTTCAGGCAATCCATACTGTGCTACATCTGGCAAATAGAGTGGCTGCAAGTAAGAAAGTGCCAAGCTGGCTGACAATTGGATTTAATTGGTTTCATTTGTGTTACAGGCTCTCTGTATAGAATCATAGAATGGTTCGGGCTGGAAGGGACCTTTCAGTGTCATCTAGTCCAACCCCCTGCCATGGGCAGAGACATCTTCAACTCAACCAGGTTGCTCAGAGCCCCATCCAACCTGGCCTTGAATGTTTCCAGGGATAGGGCATCCACAACTTCTCTGGACAACCTGTTCGAGTTTTTCATCACCCTCATTGTAAAAACCAGAATTCTGTCTTATATCTAATCTAAATCTACCCTCTTCTAGTTTAAAACCATTATCTCTTGTCCTCTCACAACAGGCCCTGCTAAAAAGTCTGTCTTCATCTTTCTTATGGGTCTCCTTTAGGCACTGGAAGGTGCTCTAAGGTCTCCCTGGAGCCTTCTCTTCTCTAACTAATCACCCCAGCTCTCTCAGCCGGTCTTCATAGGAGAGGTGCCCCAGCCCTCTGATCATCTTCATGGCCCTTTCCTGGGCTCACTCCGACAGGTCCATGTCCTCCTTATGTTGGGGACCCCAGAGCAATCAATCTTAGAAGTAAGTTGGTGAGAAAAACACCAAATACGTGCAACTCCAGATAAAATTTGACTTGAAGTAGTCCAGCCTCTCTCATGATATAATTAAAAGGAAATAGAATGAGAAGTCCCTTGCCACAGCAGGAGTTACCTGCATGCTTCTGCTGTTGCCCATAACCACTTACCATGGATTCCGAGATAACAGGTGAGGAATGGGCAGTACCATCAGCCCAGGGACTTACTCCAGTGATTGCTCTTGCAAAGTTCACACTTGTGGAGGAGTGCATTGATTTTCTATTAGAAGAGTTCAACCTCATTTATTTCCTCTGGAATGGATATAAAGTAGCCACTTTCAGGGTCAATAGAAAGGGAAAATGCTTTCTATCCCATCCTATAGTTAGAAAGTCCACTGAAATCTGCTTAAGGCTGACCACTTTTTTTCCATGTGAGTTCTGTTTCACTTGTACTTCCTTGCGTAGCTTTTCTTTTGAGCCCATCTGCCTTGAGGAAGGACACAAAACGAGACTCTTGCCTTTCATCATAATTTATCTTAAACCTAGAAATGAACGTGTAGGCTCCACCAACGGCTGTCCAAGGATAGCTTGCTATCAAGACTTAGAGACAGAAATTAAAGCAACATAACTAATTCGGACAGAGTAGGGTACAGTCATTTCACATGTTAAACAGAACAATTTATTTGCATACAGGGACAGTCCATCCCATTGCAGCTGCACTCAGCCTATGTTGTACTGACAACATCACACCTTCATTGGCATAATAATTTAATAAAGTCCGTGTGGAAATTAAGCCTGCAGAAATTATATCGCATCCTCAAGGGTCACCGTATTTCGTCATTCGTCCGTCATTTCGTCATGGTAAGGCATAAGAACTGCTTGTATTTCTGTTGTCAATTTTCATGAGTTTCTCAAGAATTTTATGAACTGCTCTTTAGCTTTACATCTGTGAGCACAGGAACACGTTAGGTGACATGCAAAAAATTTCAAGGTACCGTAGTAGGAGAGAAAAACCTTAAATATGCAAGCCAAACATCCTCCAAATACCTACAGAGAAGATCAGGATTTTTAACTATCAGACCATTTAAGTCAATCTCATGATTTTGTGATTTCTTGTGCATGATGGGTGTTTTAAAATTCATCAAAACCATTGTCTTTTGTGAAAAAACGTGAGATTCATTGACTAAAGTCATGTAAGGTGTTGTAGAGTGAGACACCTGCATGGGGCTGGCAGACTTAAGTTAACATACTCACCCAGACCTGTGCTCCTCCATAACAGCAGCTTTAGGCCAAGTGGGTATTCTGCAGCGTCTCATTCGAGACTCCACATCTACAGAGAGAAAGCTGGATTCCACTCTAGCAGCTTTCCAAGTGTGAAAAACTTGCCCACCCGCAGTCCTGAGCTATGCTGTCAGCTACCAACTTTAGCATCTCTGGATGTGCTCCACTGGCATTCAGTGCAGTGGCTACAACCATAAAACAAGGAAGTAAAAGCACTTCCTCCTTCTAGCCCTGCATGAAAAGGAGAGGCAGTCATGGCAAATGCAAGCACAGCTCAGGCTTAGCATAGGCAGCACCTGCATGACCATCCCTGGGGGCCGTTCCTACAAGGTGAACCTCACACCACTGTGGTCACCCTCGCCACCTCCACATCCTGGCATCTCTTTGGTCTGGTGGCCCTCTGAGGAACCACACAGGCCACACCTTGACTGTTTTGTGACAATTAAGACTAAGGAAGACACTCACCAGAATTTGTTTTCCTTAAAAGTAGTATCCAAATCCAGCCCTTTGAAGATGAGAGGAGCAGGGCGTCCTTCCTGCAGTGATTTTCCTAAATCATAAAGCCAAGTGTCTTTTCCTCACATTGCAAGAAGCTTTGATGGAAATAATACAACTGCAACCCAGCACTGAATAAGCAGCTCACACCAATACCTTCCTTTCACGTTTCTTAGTGTTGCATTTTTTTCCCCTGTTACAGCAGAAGGTATTTTCTTGTGATGAAACATGTAATTTATTTTCTACAATTTCTATGGTTTCTATAATTACAGAAGAATAACAATTTAGAACACATTTCCATAATTTATCCATTCACAGATAATCGAACTATATATTCTATACCTATGTGCTCGAATACATTACATACCAGCAATAATGCAACAGCTGAGGTGATTTTGCTCTCACACACCCACTCCAGCAATAAAAATCATCTTGACCCATGTAAGAAAGCCTCCAGAACTGTCAATTATATGACATTAAATGGCAGACTACTGGGCAAAAGGCTTGGCTAGAGAACCGATTGCAGGCATGAAGAGCATGGAATGCGCATATGACCGTACAATCAGATGTCAAGGAAGGTTTTCAGCAATTCCAGGCAAAGTATTTTTTTTTTGGTCTCATGAATTCATGCAATAAACGTCAGTAGCAGGAGATTGACTGCCTGCACTGTTGAGCAGCCTTGCCCAAAAGTCCTTTTATCTATTGTCACCCACAGTACAGAAACGTTGGGTTGTTCCTGGGCTCTCTTCTGGAGCAAAACAACTCTTTTGGAAAGAAAACCCAGTTGCTGTTTTAGTAACTTGCTCAAGAGTCACTCCCAAAGTGCAGCATGAACAAGGCTCAACCAGTTTTGGCTTCCTTTGCTGTATACAAACATGCCAAACTATCCCAGCAGGCTCTGATCCCTCAAATGTCACATCCCCTTTTGTTGCATGCTTTTAATTCCAGTGGACTGCAAAAACACCCCAGTCCTCAGATTACTTCAGACTTTTGAACTGACAACCATGCAAAACATAGAGAATAAGTCTTACGGCCATGGCTACACCACGTGGTGCCAGGGGAGGTGCATGGCCAAGTGTAGTGCATGTGCACCTGGGTAGTGTGCTGAGGGCTGATGTTGAGCACCAGGACACTTGGCCTGAGGCGAGGGCCACAGTAGTGGCCATAGACTGTCCACGAGGATGTGCATGGCAGGTGGGGAAACTCAAAGGTTTCTAAAGGCTCTTCTCTAGAAGTAACTTGCTTCATTTTGGAAACCCTGATGTTGTCTGAAGGGGGTACGCTCTGCACGTGGACAGGTACAGACACTGCGGGTTTGCTGTGGCTCCTGAAAGCTCATGGCTTCCATGAGCACTTCTCCACTGCCAAGGAAGTGTCAAAGTTGACAAGAAAAATGCAGCTTTTAGACAAGAAAAGTGACGTGTCCTGAGCCTTCTTGGCAGCTGACAACTGTCCAGGGTGGGGTTTAACATAAGAAAGTGTCAACAGACAGGCTTCCCACTCCTGAGTCATTAGGAGTTGAATTTTAATCATTTGCTGCTTCTGCTCTACAATGCCCTTGCAGCCCTCTAATGCTCCAGCCCTTCCCTGTCCCTGCAAGTCATCCTGTTTCTCTTCTCCATCCCACATACTCGTTCTCAGTAGGCTTCTGGTTCAGTACGTCTAAGATACATCCAAATAGACTGGTTGACCTGGTGGTTTTCCACATCACTTGTGACCTTGGGCTCCTTTCAAACCAGTCCTGTGCTGATGAAGCGTAGACAACTTTATGACACAAACTCTTCTTGATTCTGCAGGAATTGTATTTCCTTTCTTTAAAGCATTTTAAAAAATAAATCAGAGAAGGCAGTGTGAAGAAACGACAGAGCTGCCAGCCAGAGGTTTTATTCCCTCCTTTGTCACTAGCTTGCCATGCAATCTCTGTCCATGGGCACACAACTCCTCTGTGATGCTGCTCTACTCAGAGGAACTAGTAGATAACAGCAATTATTTGCTGGTGTAATACTCTCCAAGATGTAGGAAAGGACAGAAGGTGCAAAGGATGTGCCACCAAAAAAACTCCGCAATGGTCAGGCAACCGTGAGCCACACCCCTGGGATAACCAGTGCCTGCCTGCACCCCGGCACGCATGGGTGGGCGGGAAGCGCTTGGGATGCCTGTTGGAGGCCGGAGCCGTGTGGTGCGGCATCCTCGGCAGGAGAAGGGCATGGGCTTCTCCACTTGCCTGTCCCCATCTGCATGTCCTGCACCGGGGGACTGCACTTAAGGATTTGTTACTTGAACAAGCAATTAAGGAAAAAAATTTTTCTAAAAAATATATACTTTTTAAAAGACTCCTCCACTTTCTTTTGGCTATTTTTTGTTACCCCAGGCCCCTCTTCCCAGAGCCGCGCCATGAGAAAGGATCGCCCCAACTCCGCTCTCATTTTAAAATGCTTTTTATTTCAGTGGTTGTACATTGGGTGAATGAATTTAACGTCACAACAGAAATAGAATGGCTATTTAACAGACCACTAGTATTAATATATGCTGGAAAAGAGTGAATGGAGGGGTTTCTTTTAACTGTTACCGAAATATTCATTGTACGTGTTGTCAATTATGCTGGATGAGAGAGGCAAACAAAAAGGTATTTTGGTGAGGTGCTGTATCCTTTGAAGAAAATAACCACTGAGACATCTCAAGTCACTTGAAACCATGTCCCAGCTACAGTATTCACTGTCTCCGTGTTGGCCCATCTCATAGTTCTTTTAGGGGGTTATATTTCTTGTTGAATTTTTTTTTTAATTAAACAAAGCATTTAAAATTTAATCATTTTCATTAGACTTTTTTTTAATATAAACAAAGTTTTGGCAAATAATATTTATACAGAAAAATAGTTTTAGATCTTCCCAAATTTTGAAATAGTCTATAAAATTACTTTATAAATAAATAAAATGCAGAATCTGTTGTACACGTATTTGCACATCTCTGTAATTGCCTCCTTACTGTTAGCATAGGTTTGTACTTGTACAGTTTTCAGGAATATTACAAAGTCATAAAGTCGGAAAGTGGATCTCTTATTAAAAATACATTTTCTCTTTTTGTCTGTCAGTTTATCTGGATGAAAGACCTGATGTATCTGAAGCTTTGTCATCCATGGGCAAAAAATAGTAATATTGGATTAATTGTAAAAAACACAGAATAACAGTAATTTTGAAACATAAAAAGTTCACACAAAACGATGTCTTGAAGAATTATCTACATAAAATATTTAAACATGGATAATTTACCATTTAGTATTATACAATAAGCTACCCAAATGCCTAAATTAACTATTATAAAAAAATAAAAACAACTTTGACAGATATAGGCAAGTTGCAGTGTCAACTACCTAGTTATAATGACTGAGAAAGTCTACAAATATTAGTGTTTTAATAGTATATAATGGTGATACCTTAACTGCTAAAGTAACAAGTTAAGATACATTATTTTTCCACAAATTAAACTAACGCAATGTTACAAGCACTATGTTAATTTTACAACCGAATTGTGATTATTTTTTTTTTCTTTCGGATGATCAAATCTCCAGCTTTATATATAAATAGATAGTAATTAGACATTGGACAAACAAGATTTAGCCTGGAAAATAATTTCCTAGACAAATAATAATATGGTTAGTGCCTTCAGTCGTTCAGAACAGGCAGTGCTGCCAAAGTTTAAAATAGTTTACAATCAATCTGAAGAGGTTAAGTTAAAATACTGCAATCACTAGTAATGTCCACATAGAAAACTTATGCTGCAAACAATTATACATAATATCCACTTATAACAGCTGTCTTGTTTTTTTAAACAATAATTTAAAAACTATGTCATTTATGTGATACATGTGCAACATATAAAATGTGAAATATGAAATATTTGGTACAATAGTGCTTGAAACAAATCTCAAATCAAACAAATGAAATTTTAATTATACATATATAATTAACTTGTAAATCAACAAAGTATTTAAAAAAGTAAACAACATTAAAATCTGCTTCATCCATATATATGTATGTATATATAATGTATATAATTGTATTAAAGATATCTTCATACTTTTGTGACATAAAATATGTTTTTAAAGAAAAACAATTAAAAGAACTATTTTTTCTCCACTCTAATCTGGTTACAATCTTATAATCCAATTTAAAAAATGCAAATACAGTAATGATTTATTAAACTGAATCTCATTCTACATTCTTAGTGTTCAGTTAATAGCCTAGATTAAAGTCACCTATGAAGTTTCAGTGACTCAACTGAATTTTAATTAAATTAGAGTATCATACAATCTCTTCATCTACAGCCTTCTTTTTCGCCTTTTCTTTTGTTAGTTTGGTCTTGTTTTGTTTTGTTTTGTTTGATTTTACACTTCTAGAAGTTACTTCTTAACAGCTTGGATCTTTTTGGTAACCTGACTATGAGTTTCAAAGATTATTTGCGTCCGGTGAGATTTGACTGTTGGCATCAGGCTCACTTTCATCAAGTCTGATGTGACAAAATTTAGGCACTTCTGCAAAGTCTATTTTAAAAACATTATAAATATACTCGTAAAATAATATTCTCAAGACTTTGTTCTTTTGGGGATTGAAAGGGGTATGAAGTTCATACTGTGCAAAATTTTTAAAATTTTCTTCTGCTATTCTGCTATGATTCAAATGCAACTTCTCCATACAAGTCAAACACCAACCATGTGCATCTAAAGACTTTGTGCTTTACTTTGGACTTCTGGCTAAAAATATCAGATTGGCAGGATGATGTGCAGGACACCAGGCTGCGTTTCACTTCCTCTCTCTTGGAATCAACTCACCAAGGGAGCAAAACCAAGATTTTTTTTTTTAACTGAGAAGAAAACCCCGAATCATAGTTTGGGTGAAAATTAAGCCTGCAACTGGGGAAAGTTTTTAGCGAATACAACTCAGTTATTGCTGAGCTCGAAAGATTCATAGACATTGAATCTCACGAGACAACTGATCTGGACCATTTCCATTAGGTGTAGTTATGGAGAAACAACAATATTTGCAGTAATTAAACTATGCTTAGAAAATCTTTAAAACTAAATGTTACCCTTTATGTCTTGAAACATCACAGCTGGTATCAGGTAGTTAACTATTTTAGGTTGGAGTATAGTAAGCATACCATATTTAATATTCATATATGACATAGCAGCACTAGCTTTTTTGAGTTTTTGATTTGTCCATAAGAACAAATTCTTGACTTAGCATGCAGTTTGTGGCAACTCTAGAGAGGAGGAGACGGGGTAGTATGTACAGTAGCCGTGCTTGGCTGTCCGCAGGGAGGCTTCGTGACACTCTGTTCCGCTCCTGCCGGCTATTTCAGGATTATCTGTCGAAAGAAGGGGAAAGCGTGATCGCGCTTTTAGGTGACGTGGGGAGAGCAGTGCGCCCAGACAGCCGGCGCTGGCCTAACTGAGCTCAGGCACAGCTCACACAGGACAGCGTCCCGTGTGAGACAGCATCACGTGTGGGAGAGCGTCCCGTGTGGGAGAGCGTCCCGTGTGGGAGAGCGTCCCGTGTGAGACAGCGTCCCGTGTGGGAGAGCGTCCCGTGTGGGAGAGTGTCCCGTGTGGGACAGCATCCTGTGTGGGAGAGGGTCCCGTGTGGGACAGCATCCCGTGTGGGAGAGGGTCCCGTGTGGGACAGCGTCCCGTGTGGGAGAGGGTCCCGTGTGGGACAGCGTCCCGTGTGGGAGAGCGTCCCGTGTGGGAGAGGGTCCCGTGTGGGACAGCATCCCGTGTGGGACAGCATCCTCTGTGGGACAGTGTCCCAATCCTCAGACTACCTGGGAGGCGTTTGTGTCTCATGCACCTGGTCGTCTTCCCCTGCACACAGGTCCTCATGTGCGTGAGAACACGCAGAGGGGGTACTTTACATGTCAAAATACTGGAGGGCAGTGCTGAATCCATGGCCTGGCCATAGGCGGGGTATGCACCCTCAGTGCCCTGGCTATCAGTAGAGGTGGAAGCCCTGCACCTCCCAGAGGAGCTCAAAGTGCATCCATGCCTGGGGCGAGTCTCCAGCTCCCACCGTGCTCCCAGAAAGTCAGAATGACCAGGGGAAACAGTGGAGGCAGGGCTCCTTGCCACTAACAAGCAAAAAGATGTATTGGGTTGGGTGTTTTCATGAAGCAAAAGTGTCTTTTCAATGCACTTTTTGCAGCTCCTTATTCCCTTAAAAAATTAACTGCAGATCAGCAAACTTGAGAGGTTTTCTCACGCTTCCTTATGCCAAGCTAGGGGGATTACCATAGTGGTACCTCTGTGCACCTAACTAGCCACTAACCTTGCTGCTTTACCTCCATGGTGTCTCAAGTGGAGGGTGAAGCAAATCATTTTACAGGTGCAAACTCTTGTGCTTCCAATACTGCGAAGGTTAAATGCATGATGTGACCAGCAACCACCTCCATCTGCTCACAGTATTGGAAAATTGTCCAGATTTCCATCACCTGCCTGAAATGGCTGTCGGTGAAAGTGATATCAAAAGTAGGGGTGTGATATTTTATCACGCCATTGCTAACCTGTGCTCCAGACCTAAGCACGAGTCAAGGAATTAAGAGTGCATTGCCTGCTCTTCCTGTTTAATTTGGCATTTGGCATATTTTTAAGCTGTATTTGCAAGTGGTATGCAATGCAGTCATGACAGCACTTGGACCTACTTGTGTAATATGAAGCTAGACCACTGCTTAATGCAATATTTATATTAAAAGGGGAAAAAAAAAAGGTGTTTGGAAAGTAACTTCAGCAACATACTACCTCTGACATACAGAACACCAAAAAGAAACATGCACGGCTCTGCGTGGCAGGCACTCGTCCCAGTCCCCTGCTCATCACCCCCACTGCCCCTCACAACTGCACTGCCTCTCCCTCTGTACACAAGCACCATCTCCCTGACCCCAACAACCTTGCCAGCAAGCCAAAAAACCATCTTTGATTGCCATCAGCTCTGCAACACACGAGGCCCCATTGTAATGACACTGTACAAACACCTGCTGCTCCAAAGGGCTTAACATCTAAATACATCGTGCACACAACAAGGACATATATTTTTAATGAACTTCCACCCATTGTGAGTTTGTTAGCTTATCACCTATCTTCTGTTTCCTTTTGGAATAACAAAGAAATACCTTTGCTCCAATAATAAAGCCCTGTCTGTGATAACTCTGGTCCAGCTCCAGCATGGTGATTTGACAATATGTATAAAGAACGCAGCCGTGCTGAAAATAAGAAATTACCAAGATTTTCAGCATTGGTATTTTTAGCATGTTACAACCCAATGTGTCAATGTAATTAATAAAGCAGCTTTAGCTATACTGGGTTAGCCATAATCAAACAAGTGTATTTAAAGGATCCTAAGGTCTCACTTAATGAGACATAACCTGAAACTTATTCAGTAAAAACCCCAGAATTTCAGACACTGCAGCTGTAGTCACATTGTCTGCCAACTTCTGAGGGGCTAAACTTGCATTTTCCTATAGCTTTCTTTCCTCACAGTACAGGGAGACAGATAACTGCCCCTTGTGCCGGTGTTCACAATTCCCTCAAAATGTGTGACAGAGAAGGCGGAGGACCTAATCTCAGGCTGTTTCTTGGGAAAATGGTAGGACTATTCCTGGCATTGTGAGTAACTCAAGTGCCACTCATCCTGCTGTGTGCCAGGCAGGACAGAAGGGTCCTGGGCAATGTGAAAGAGCAGGGACCCCTTGTCTTCCCTGCCGTGGTGAGTGGCAAAGTCCAAGGTAAAGACTTCACTGCCGTGTCCCTATTCCTGCCTTTTGTCTCCTCCTGTCAAAACTCAGGAAAACAGTGAAGACAATCTAAACACTTTCCTTTTCTGTGCAAGCATGTCCTGTTTATGGGTTGCAGGTGCCAGAGGAGTAGCTGGAGCTCTCACTGCCATGCTTCTCCCGCTGCCAGTGGCTATGGAGCTGCCTTGCTCCCACCACATCGTCCTCGATGTGCCGCCCCTCGTACAGGGGCCGTAACTAGGGCATGTTGCACCCGGCTATTTCTAGTACACGTAGGAGTCCTCCTAGGAAAAAACCCTCGAGTCTCTCCTTCAGAACAAGCTTCTCCAGTGCAGAGTTGCAGAACTGAGAAGCTACATTTCTTTTTTAACCTTAGCCACAAAGTGTAAAACGTCTCCCGTAGTCTTTAATTACATGTTCACACCCTATTTCTCAAAAGATATCACAACTCTGCCACAGCTACATACACAGGCATCAGCTTCTGCCACTGTTTTTTTCACTGTGTCTGACAGAGAAACATAAAATGCTAAAACTACTTTACATGGAAAACACACTGTGAAACTCTCCTGTTTAATCTACAAATGAAGTAATAAACTGTGATGGAAGATGAAGGTTATCTAAGTCTGCATCGCTGCTAATTGCTCCATCACTTGCATACTGAAAAAGGAGAAGCTGTACTGGAGAAGGAACATCCCTGCAAACACTTTCTACAGAGTCTGCACTCCCTCGTTACTTGTAAACAGGTCCAGCCATCTTCATGTTCACTACTCTTTGAACAATTACATCTCAAATGCACATACATACGACTTGCCATGTTTGCTTTGATACTATTGTAACATTATACTTCACAGCAACAGGATGTGATGTCATGACACTTTTACCACTTATATATAAGAAAAAACCCTGAAAAACAAGATTATACACAATGAGTGTGCATTGTCCCACGTACAAAGGTCTACAGGTCAAGCATGGGAACGCGTTTTCTCATGCTCTGTATGGATAAGATCCACAGGTGTAGATACAGACACACCAGAAAACATACCTTCTGCTGCTGCAGTAAGAGATCTAATAAAACTATTTCCAGCATAAGCAGAATGGCCTGGCACTTAAAGTCTTCAGTAGTAACTCACAGAAGATTTAATAACAGAAAAGGGCATTTTTTGGAGGTAATCACAGATAAAGATGCCTTCTCCATTGCCTTCTTGCTTGGTACCTGTTTGAAGTGGCAGAAAGCTGGCTACCCTTTAGACCAAAATCGCTCACACTGTGCCAGTGATAGCAGACCTCACTGAAACTAGTAGCACAAAGAGTGAACCTAAATTTCTGCAAACTACTTCCTAAATTTGCTCCTCAAAATTTTCCAGCTCTTTACAGGTGACATTTTCAGCTCCTAAATGTCAAGACTTTCTTTCCTACCAGAGCATGGTTCTTTTAGACCTTTACCTTCTGGACTTCTGAGTGACCATAATAGTCATTAAGTCCCTTGTGCAACACAGAACATCCTGAAATTCAGACAGGTTGCTCATTAGGGTGATACAGTTCTGCAATGTCATCCAGGGGAATGACAACCAAGAGAGATGTTAGTGCCAATGATTTCAGCTTCTCACCAACTACCAGTGTGGATAAATTGATTTGGGAGTTCCTCAGACCCGGCAAAGGTGGCTATGATCAGTCATTGTCTCAAGACTTAAAAAGTAAAATTGAAAGTCTTTTAAATTAAAGTGGAAATTCTATTTTTGTGAACTTTTTTCTGACACCCAGGTTACTGCTTTACCTGATAAAGTTCATGGAATTGACCAAATTACAGAGAATCATGACTAAGGTCTAAGAATTACAAGAACACTGGCTTGAGATTTTCTGTTTTGAAGCTACAATTTACAAAGCTGCTTTTTAGTCTCTGACTTAAATTCATTTCCCAGTTCAAGATTTATTATACAATGATGAATAGGGAAAATTTACCATTGTGCATGAATTCAGTGTACATGAACTCTTGTTCAACTAAAGACCTGTCGCAGTGGATCAACTGGAAAACGTGACTTTGTATCTACTTCTGACATGTTTCTTTTTCAGAAGTTTTGAAATTATTACTCCAAAATACAGTGTGCTTTATAAGCCCTAATATATTTTAAGAAGGTGTTAAGACTGTATTTGATCTCTGCATTGCAAAGCACTTACCCCTCCAAAAATTAACTCGTGCATAGCAAACATTCTGGTCTGCTCAGCCTTCCATTTTGAAAGCAATGTAGTAATAGGAGTTTCTTGTAAACAAGATTTATCTCAGAGGATTTCAGACACGAATGCCTCAGCCAGTCACCCATTTTACATCTTCCTAGGCTACCTCAGGCAACTTATTTTAGCATGAGATAGATTATCAACTCATGCTGCTTTTTACCCCTCCTCCAAAAGAAAGGGTCTGTGGTGAACAGTTTGCACCAAGGTATTTAATTTTTGGACACCTGCGTCAGGATAGATGAATCCTTCCACAGTGACATTTTCTATTTTCATGTTTTTCACACGAGTAGCAGACTGGTCAGATATATCTGGGGTATACATTAAAAATGACAGATATTTTCAGACAGCCGGCTCATATCAGGCTGTCTCATAACTTCTCCCTCTTTCTAAAAATAAAAGTAACACCAAGTATTTCTTCCCTATGACAAGGAACCCAAGACTATTTATATTTCCCCATGCCTTTGGGAAATGCCTCCATGCCTTCATTTTTCATTTTCTCTTAGAATGTTCTCTTGTATATGCCTTGTTCCTTTTCTTCAAAGTAAACCACTTTTTTTTTTTTTCTTTTTAAATTAGAAGTGGAAAAAGATGAGTAAATGTTCAGACACTTACTGAAAGCAATCTCTATTGTATCAGTTAGGCCTGGTCTTATTTAATTTTTACATAGCCTAACAGATGGACTTTTTCACCTTCTTTTCCCCACAGATTCCACAGCAGCACCTCAATGGAGCACCATCCCAAACATTCAACTCCCCCACCCCAGGGCTCCCACCAACACTGTCCCATGGGACAGGTTTTGCCCCTGTCTTGACTGCTAACTTGCTTGCATTAAACGCAGCCTGGACTTTTTCCTTTGCTAGTACTTCTCCCTTGAAACCTCATTCCCATTTCCAGCATATTATCATTTAATAGATATGTGCTTTGTTTTACTCACTAACCATGATCCTCTCTTCAATCCAAGGCTGAAGGAGGATTTTATCTTCTTGCTTCTCCATTAATCCAGTGCAACCCCAATATATTTGTCTACTTTGCTCATCAATAAGGTGCCCTCTGATCTGTACATAATGGGTGAGATGTCTGGGCTACAGACAGCTGCCTGCCCACACAGTGCCTAATACGGGGACATCAGGTGTTTCCTGAGGGCTGGAAGTCCTATTTTCTTGGCTTTCTCATAGCCCATTCCCTCACATGGTAATTCTGGTGCCCTGCTCCATCCTCTCTGTTCTTCCCTAAATCTGAGTGTGCCCAGTTTTGCCTGTCCCACATGTTGACAATATGCCTCTGGAAATGGCTGAGGGTCAGATGTCCATGCTGAAGTGGACACATCTGCTCGCACATTTTCATTCCATCAGGCACAAGCTGTTGGCCACCAGGGTGTCATAAAGCTGACAAAGACCTTATCTGAATCCAGCTCTTCATGATGATCTAAAAAGAAAGTTCAAGGCAATTATGGGATCCCAAAGGGTTCAAGGGTTCAGCACCATCGTTTTTCTCATTTAATTGTCACAAGGTCATGAAAGAAGATACCAAAGCCACTTGTGCTGCCAACTCCTTAGCTTGCTTATGAGCTTCAATAAGTATTTACTCAAGTAATAATGTACAATATTTAAATTCAACTTAATAAGTATTTACTCACTCTGGAGAAACAGAGGATTAGTTGGTTTAGAAATGAAAGCAATCTGGCTTTATTTATTCTTCTTTAAAGTAATAAATAATGCAGTGCTAAAAATTGATCATAACATACTGTAATATATTCTACCAAAATCTATTTTTAACTCACGCAGAGGCAGCAGACAGACTATATAGAAGTGAGAAAACCACTGCTGTAGTATTTTAGGATCATCCATACAGTGACTGTTTTGGACAGCCACTCAATTTTACCTTCCAGCAGGTCTGAGCTACTGCAATCATCTGTGTTTTTTACCTCCTACTTTTAAGTCATTTTCCTTCTCTTCTTGAATTTTAGAAACTGCCAGAATAGGCCTGCACAGAGAAACTGAGAGCACAAATAAGTGAAAGCCAAGCACAAGTTGTGCATTATCTGTGTAAGTGCCAATATTCCTCTTGCAGGGGTGTTACTTCTCCAACCCTGGCATCCTCACTTAGCCTTTTTTCTTTTTTAACAAAACCTGCTTTGCATTTTTCTTTTAGACACCGTGCATGCCCACATCATGCAAGATGAGGCTGCCACTGCACATACAGCATTCTTTTTTAGGAGAAGGCACCACTGCACATAGAGCACAGTCGACATTTCTGCAGGCTTCTCAGCAGTTATCACCACTCTGAAACCCCTCCTCTCCCAAAACCTGGCGTGCCAGTTCAGACTCCCTTCAAAGCAAGAGACAGCATCCAAAACTAACTCAAACACAGGAAAGTACCAAATTTACATTCATCAAGGTTACTCATAAGACCTTGTGTCAGTTTTACAAAACTCACTATACTTAGAACTTCTCTGAGGAAATCTTAACCTTCCTGACTTTTGACTACTTACCACTTCCTTAATTTTCTTCTTATCTGATTACTCTCACATAAACAGACACACATACTAGTGTGTGTCATGGCAGGTAATATTGCACCAAAAATGAAGTCAGGCAAGTTAGCAAATTTCTGCATCCAGCTGAAAATCATGACAGATACAATCAAGAAAAATAAATATATAGATGTTTCCAGTGCAGTTACATGGGCAGCCTCCTGCACACTCAAAGCCAGACTGGCATTTCTAGTAGGCAATAAATCATACACCAAGATAAAAATATGTTCTTTGTTTAATTCAAGGGAAAGTAGTTGGAGCACCTAGAGATGTCCAGATGCAATTATTTTAAAGGACAGAATCCAGACAAGTCCATCTGGAGCTCTGCACTGCTCTGAGTTGTTAAAATTTTACTCTGAGTTGTTAAAATTTTATGATGGAAAAACTCAGACTTACATGATCTGTGTGTATACACCATGAAACAAAATCATTTTCCCCCAAATGCCTACAAAATTATTGGACATCAGAAAAAATTTCCTATGTTTAAATAATAAATATATGCCCCAAAAGACTTTTACTCCACTTGTCAAATATCAGTTGTTGAATAATTGCAAGTAAGAACACAAAAAGAAGTTACCATATCAAACATGAACACTTTTTCTTTATATTTCTATAGCAGGAAAGGGAAATCTGTTTTGATTTTTGTTATATAAAATAATGAAGCCTTTGCTTACTGCTGATGTTGTGTGACACTGCCATCTAGCAGGATACCAGAGGAAGTAAGGTTTTAGTCTTATACAGATGAAAGGGGTATGATGGGAGAATTTCTTAAAAAACCCCAAAAGACAACAGAGATTTTTCCATTTCTTCCCCACTGGCTTCTTGTATATGAGCATGCAATCTAAAATTCCATATACAAGCCTGCTTGAAGTTTTTATAATCTACAAAGAAACAACATGCTATCTTAAGAGGCCAAAAATATTATTAAAACAAAGACTTGGTTAAAGTTTGCATGAGACTAAAATGAAGTTCCTTTACATTTTCCAGGGTAATCTTATGGCTTTGCTTCTCTGGTGCCTTAGAAAACAGTTTTGCCACATATTCTGTAACATCAGTTGTTTCAAGGCAATTCAAAGGATCTTTTCTTGACACTGCTCAAGATTTGCTGTGGGCTTTATGATTGGAAACTCTCACTTCTTGAGTCTGCAAGTCACAGTTACTTACCTTTAACTCAGTGTCAGACAAGATAACTTGAGTGAGATGAGGCTTGTGACTCTTGTGTGTCTAGCATGAAAGAGGCAGCAAGCAGTTTAACTTTGCCTTTCCCACTGTGACAAGCTATTGCTATTTAAATACCTTCTCTAGAGAAATGACTCTTCATGATCAAGAGTCACTTAGGTTTGTTTTTCCAGCCTGGTGCAGGTACAAGGCAAGATGGCCAGTCCTGCATCCCAGCGGCCAGGGCCCCATAGATGGGCTCACTAGGTGCCCAACACTGTTCTGCCCCGGGCTGGCTCCCTGCAAGCGTTCCCTCTGATAATGTGCCTGAGGATGGAACCTGTTCCTCTGTCTCCTTTTCTAGACTTTTTCAAGTCAGATTCAAATCACTCTTTCTGTTGTTAGAACAGAATTTATATAGGAGCATTTAACTTGGAACTTTATGGAATTTTTAGATCAAAACTTTCAGTCAGGAAAAAAAAAAATTAAAATTGTTTAGATACTCATTATTCCCAGCAGAAGCGCTTTCTTACCTGTTCCCTCATTCCCTCAGAAACTGCAATTAAAGGTTTTCAAACTACTAACATGAATTTTGCATAGGCTCTTATTTGTAATGTTCTTGTATGCTGGCACTAAGGATGTAAATAACATTTGTTTCCACTGCCCACATTCCTTCTCAAAAGCTTGCTTTTAAACAACAACAAAAAAAGTCCACTTCCTACTATTTACCAGATTTTTCAATTCATTTTCTCAGTATATTGCTACTCTTCTCCCCGTTTACAAGTACAGCAGGTTTCCATGAGGAAGAAAGGGAACATGAGACAGTAAAAGCCTTGTCAGCGGTGCTATGGACAGCTCTCTGCCCTGCCAGAAGGCCTCCTGGGGTTAGAGAGGACTGGAAAGGAAGCCCTGTTGGGGGACACCAAGGACTATTTGCACAGGAGAGCAACTGGCACTTGCTTTGTGCAGAAGGGGAGATCAGCTTGGGTCAGTGCCCCAGGACGTTCCGGTCTGAGAAGAATCTGCCACCCTTGGGAATGCGGCTGCCTTTGCAGGCACCTTGGCAAGGAGAGGTGCTCTGTTGCTGCACGTCCCAGCACTGCTCCCTCCTGATGGAGCCACCACACATGGCGTCCCAAATCCCAAAGGTTTGGCATGTTTGTATTTTACAACATGTTAACTAGTTTTTGAATTCTGGGGCAAATATTTTAGTTGTCCTTTTGTTTGTGACAGTCAAACATAACTATTTTTATTTTCGCTTTGTTGTATTCTAACAGATTTTGACAGAACTGAAGGCTACTGAATGATTTCATAATTAATATCTGCATAATTGCCACCTAATTCAGTGCGAACGCTGATGCATAATTTAAAGCAGCTGTGCCAGATAATCACAAGCCTTAGCATGAGACAGCCTGTTGATCTTATATTTCTTTTTAGACACAGCCTCCAAGTATTTCATTTTTCTTTTTGATATATTCTTTAGTTAATTTCCTTCTTGATAGAAGGTCATATAACCAGTAGAATAATGTTGTCACTAAATAACATCTTCAAGCAGCATTCTCTGTAATCTATTTTTATACTGTCAGTCTCTGCCCATTTCCATTGGTACAAAATATAAAGCCATGTACTGTTTTGAATGGATGTGATGTGAACGAGACTCACATCGCTTGGAATTGTTTGGAATTTGGTAATTGTCCTCTAATAACCAGGAACTATGGAAACACTCACTGAGCTTGAGGGCACAGAATAGGACACAGAAATGCTGGTGTCTTAACCCCCCATCACACTCACTGAGGTGATACAACCTAGTCAGTAAACCAACAAAGCCTGGAGATCCCTTCCATGTGATCCCCAGCTGCAGGCTTGGGTCATTTGCTCACCAGGGTTTTAGTACCACTTGGGCTAAGGTCTCTTGCCTGTCGTCCAGCTGCCAGTTCAGAAGTAGGTGTGCAGAGTTGTCTGTAGGTCCTGTAAGTGTGCAGATTTGTCTGTAGGTCCTGTATTGCATCTGCCAAGCTTGTGGAAATGCCTTGGGTAACCTAGACATCCAAGGTTATCTTAGGACAATCTCAAACGTCACTAGACACGTTTAGGCGACTGAACCAAGCCCTGTGAGACTTCTGAAGGACAAGCTGGGCTACTCTCCAGACTTCATCTGACTGGGCTGATAAACTTCACAGACTACAGTGGGTACTTAAACTTGAATCTTGCATGTAGACACTCATACTTAGACAACAACACTTAAGTGTCTTAATTTTGGGCTGAGTTCTAACCTACTCCTTGTAGGACTCACCAAAACATAGATATAAATGGAACAGTAGTGAGGCTTTCTAATTTAGAAATTTAAAGCCCCCACAAGCAGGTGTTTGCCATTTTTTAAAATTGAACTTCAGCCCCAAAAGTCAGAATAACATCTCTCTCAAATAATGTCAGGATAAATCATCCTCTGTTAAATTATCTTTGGCATGCAGGGTGAGGGAAGTCCCATTTTTCTGCGTTTCCATCAACATGAACATCATCACCTCCAAGCAGGCTATATCTAATGTTTCCCCAAGTTTCTAATCTTGTATTTTCTCATAAAGCAAACAGCAAAATGAGAATCACGCGTCTAAAATAATTTTCCTTAAGATCTATGATTTTTGTATCATCCTGAAATTACAGCACTGTACATTCTTAGCCCAAAAAAACAGCCAGTAAATATTGCTCTTTCCCTCTACAACTACCTGAAAGGGGATTGGTCTCTTCTCCCAAGTATATAGTGACAGGATGAGAGAAAATGGCCTCAAGTTGCACCAGGGGAGGTTTAGATTGGATATTAGGAAACATTTCTTCATGGAAAGGGTTGTCAAGCACTGGAACAGACTGCCCAAAGCAGTCACCATCCCTGAAGGTATTTAAAAGATGTGTAGCTGCTGCACTTAGGGGCATGGTTTAGTGGTGAACTTGGCAGCCCTGGTTAACAGTTGGACTCGATGATCTTAGAAGTTTTTTCCAACTTAAAAGATTCTGTGATTCTACCTGTGAGTGAAGCTAAGCAGGTAAATTTCCTTGCTTGCTTAAGTACTGCTAGTCCACTAGCTAAAGGAGGAACAAAAGCTTTGTTAAAGATCTCTGATGTATGTCTTTACAAAGACTGTATTAATATTTAAGCAGGACATTTTACATACTTCTGTCCACATGCATGCACTAGAGGGAGCTAGGACCAAACCCTCTGTATTCATGCCCTAATGCTGCTTCTCACCATCATTTCACATGACTTTGAAATTTGCTCCAAGAAAACGCTGTCAGCATCCCCAACCAACCACTGAACTGAAAGTTCATCAAGGATCTCCTGCTGAAGTGAGGTTAAGCAGTGGAGGCTTCAAGCCCCATCCTGGTGGGAATGGCTGGAGCAATTGTGAAGGAGGGAAGAAGGAAAAGGAGAAGGGCCTCTTACCTCTGACCAGTCATGCTCCTGGACATGTACCTTTCCAGCTGCCTTTCACTGGAAAGCTGAAGTCCCCTCCCCTCCATGCCTCTCACCACAGCCTGGCAGCTACAGTGAGTGGGGCACTCCCTCAAGGGAACAGCAACACCACCAGCTCTTGTATCATTAGAGTAAGTTTTTAATCAGAGTTTGTAAAACAGAGTTCGCTAAAACACTTTTGCTGCATGTTTACATTGCATTGAGCCAAAGCAATTCTCTTCCCCTCTGAAGTACGCTGCTACAAAATTATTTTTAAAACCTAACCTTTGTAAGTCAAGAAAAGCAAGAGCTACCCAATTTTCCATATATTCTTAACTGGTGTTACCCTGCACAGATGTACACAGTACAGCCTTTAACTCTACACAACGTTCTCATGTGCCTCATGCCACACATTGAACACACAATGCCCAGAGTTGCTGGCCAAGCATGACTGACTGTGTGTGTGTCAATGCAGGTATATTTTGAGCTCTTACTCATGTTATTTTCTGAAAGAAAGAACATACAGAAGACATGAGATATAGTGATTTTTTTTTTTTCCAAAATACAAGCTGACAGCCCATACTAAATAATTTACTAGACCCAATGGAGTTATTATGTGTTATTAGCCATCAGCTGAGACTCCATAACTTTTGGGATGTTGACTTTTCCCTTCTACTTGTGCTTCAAAGACACAGGGATCATCACACTCAATCCCAGGAAGACCAGCAATCTTTTCCCAGGTCAGAATACTAAACCAAATGATATTATGATAAATGATTAAGCCCTGCTACAACTTTCTTTTCATGCCCAGAATTGTGAGGAGAAGCCGTGGGAGCTGAAATGGGACAAGCTTAAGGCTGCAGGTTGTAAAAAAAAAAAAAGAGACCATGGAAAGAAGAAACTGTACCTCACAGATATGTAAAGCAGTGTGGCACAGACTAGAAAAGGAAATTTTATCTAGTTGGGAATAAAAAAGTCCTTTTCTGAAATACTCAGGAGAGTTTAAACCCATACAAGAGGACACAAAGAATGCTATGACCATGAACAAAGTCATGTTAATTACCAAGTTAATAACCTGCTCCTGCTGTGTTTCTTGGGCTAAAGAAATACTGAGAATTTGGGCCATGGAGTTGCTGTGGGGCTTTCCTAGCATTGTAGCTTTGTTTCCAAACTTAGGAGGCTGTAAATACACAGAAAACTTGAAGAAAGAAAACTTATAAAGAAGAAGGAACTACTACTACTTTCCCTACTTTGAAATACATGGGTTTTTTACAGTAGCTTTTAAAGACTTACAATGACTAAAACAAAGACAGGGGTGAGAAAAAAGCAGACAGTGATGGCACATGCTACAGAAGCCAATGAGCACCTGAGGTGGGACTCATCTCCTCCATGTGCAGTGGTGCAGAGCTTTGGTAACACACCTACACTCATTCCACAGGTAAGGAACAGAGGCAAGACCCTCCAGGGAAATTTACCCTGCCCTAACACGGACTTCTAGAAAAGCAGATGAACTAGATGCCAAACTTACAAATGGCTGAAGTTAAGCAGGTGAAAACCCATCCTCCTGTTAAATCACCCATTAATTTCAGCATGGAATTGTATGTATATACACACACACAAATATATGCAAGTAGATAAATACAGACACCTTCTACAACTCTTGTTAAATTTAAAATGCTATAATCCCCCAGTGCAAACAAAATTCTGCACTGGGAAGGAAGGGTCTCTGCCTGCCATCCTGCTAAATGAGAAAGAGCATTAAGGCATGCCTCTGTCTTCTCAGTGGCACTAGTTAATTGTGTGAAAGTGTTCCCATTAACTAAAAAAATAAATACTGCTTACTGGTTCTTTTGTAAGCATACCTGTATTTATTCTACCTTCAGCCACAGTTGGCCCCTCTGGCACTCAGGAGTGCAGGTGGTGGAGCTGCCCCAGCTGCATTCCTGTGCTGGAGAGGAACCCTAGCTGAACCCCTCCCCAAACCATCCCATTTTCTCTTAGTCCCTTGGCATCTGCAAGTCCCTCTGTCACCACTTTGAGACCACAAAACTACACGGGATACCACCAAACAATTTTCCACTGCAGACACTGTTCTGGGAAAGATCGTGAAATGCACCATTTGCCTGCTGCACTTTCATCCTTATCCCAAGCATTTCTTACAAGCTAACTCTCAGAAAAGTAAGCAAAAAACAACAACCCTCTTTTGATGAAAATGCTAGAAGCAAAAATGTCACAATGTTGGCAAACGAACCTTAAAAAAAAAAAAAAGAAAATGGACCGGTTTGTGTTTCTTTAAGAAAGTAGGATGTATTTCAGAGGTAGTATATTTTTCCTAAATTATTAAAAATAAACTCTTGCAGCAACTTCTATTTTTCCATGGGATACTTAAATAGTTTTGGGAATGACAGAAAAAAAAAATAAACCTGTTAGTATAACATTATTAAGCAAAATATTTTCACTGATTTCTTTCTAAGTCCTTGGCAAGTGGAGGGGAAGGAACCAACAGGAGAGCGTTTCTACTGGGTCTGCAATGCCTTGTCTGTCTGTCCAGGAGCAACACAAGGAAAGATGATGGGGACATAGCCCTTTGCTTTCTTTTGGTGAGCAAATCTGCTTGTTTCCTTTTCCGTCTGACCTCTCAGAACCTGAGGGGAAACACATCTCAGGTGGAAGTGCCTGAGCATGGTCCCAGAGCAACAGAAAAGCCAGAGTGACCCAACTGCTGTGCAAACTCCTCCCCTGGCAGATGCCAGGCACACCAGGGTGGGAATCTCTCCAACCTCAACAGAGTCAAAGCTACACACTCCAGGCTGCAACAGATATGTCTTCCCTGGGGATTAGATCCTACAGGAGGAGGGGAAACCCAACCAAAATGAAAACTGCCATTAACATAAACTGCAGAAGAGGAGAAGAAAGTATTATCTTTCCTAGCCTACCTCAGCCAGTAACCCTTGGGATTCTTTCTATCAATGTCCTTCCTTAGGGGAATATAACCCCCAGGTTAAAGATACCCTTTCAAACGTAAAGCAGGCATGGTCAGAAATAATCTTGAGTACTGTTTTGATCACTAGTATGTACAGAAAACATTCAATTTTTTTTCTTTTTCTTTTTCCAGCTGCCTTGTCCTGCTTGTGATTTTTGACAGCTTCCATGCTTACAAATTAGTCACTTCCACATCTCATGGAGAAGGCTACATTAACACACCTGAATGTTTGAAACCTGTGATGGTCTTCCTTTTGAACTTAGGCGTTAATAATAGACTTTTGTAAGCAGTCCAGTACTACGGGGATTCTAACTCCAGCTGGGTTAATTACACAATAATTAGGTACAAACATCGCAACACAAAACACAGCTACATCATTATTTGCAACAAATGTTAACTCTAAATAAGTGCAACCTGTCCCACAAACACTTGCTATAAACGACTTAAAAATAAAAGTAAAATTTGATGGGGTAAACACAGAAATAAAAAAAAAAATTCTCTGTGAGAATTTTTTTTGTTAAAAAAAAAATTAAAATAAAAATCTCAGCACTCATTTAGAGTTCAGGATCTTGTGAAAGAAAGCTTTAAAAGGAGCAAACCTGATTTGCTGTGGCTGTTGCGGCGAAGGGAACACTTGTTGCAGGAGTTGTTGCTGCAGAGACAGTGGCGGCCGTAGCGTTGTGCATCATGGGTACTTTCAGGAGGGGAACCATGGAAGCAATGAACAGGAGGGTGCAGCATTATGGTAAGAGAAGTGGTATTTTTGGCATGGTGAATATCAAGAGCGGCAAGCCATCGTCATGGGTTAAACCGGCAGATGGCATGCAATCACAGTGCAAAGCGAGAAAGCGTGGCGGAGAAATAAAAAAAAAAGGGAAAATAGCTTATTACAAGTACAATTAAAGGAAGGTTGTCAACACAATCGGCGATTCCCAGAAAAAAAGAGCAAGAACCACTGAAAATGCAAGTGTTACCTCTAAGAAGAAGATTACTTGTGCAAATGAGGCCTTTACCAAAATAACCCGTTACCTGCGGATTGTTACATGCATAATTTGTTTTCCCCCAGTACAGCTATAAAGCACTTCAAAATAAAATCCTACGAAAAAAATCCCAGTGGTTTACACTGGGAAGAAAACTGTTAAATGTTTATCTTAATTTTTAAACACAATTAAAAATGAATTATTTTCATGTATCTTCATTTTGAAGAAAGCCAGATACTCGCTGTCTTTCTTCATAATCCAATTTATGTGTTTTTTCCTACTAGCACTGCTTAACTGTTCGACTTTATCAGAGTTAAATTACCATCTGCTTGAGGCAAAAATCAGGAGAGGGATGATAATAATTATCCTGATATATATACTACTTTGTTTGATCTAAAAAAGCAAGATCGATTTTGTGAAAGACACTGCTTTTGCTCATTTTAAGAATGAATTTTAATCAGCATCTTCATGGGGGAATTATAAATTTGATGTTTTAAAGGCTTGATATTTTAACTGTTTATCTGAGTAGGCCCAAAACCCAAAAATAAAATCACTGGGATAGGGCAATAGAAGAAAGATTATTTTTCTGTCTCAGAGGCTGTTGCATTGGACTTCCACTTTGCATGCCCAAAATGTTAATTTCAAGCTGAAAATATATTTAAAGCAGGAGTGAGATTCAGATCATGAGTTCAACAGACCTCTGTGGATCAAAGTGGGCATTTCTGGGAAACGCTGATAAAACTTTCTAACACACAGCAAAGGAGAAATAGGCACACCACTATGAAACTTTAAAACACTGATGAAATTTGCTGGCTTTTTCCAGTATTTTATGATTTTATAGTACTAGACAATATAAAATATAAAGAGAAATAAAACTTTGAAAACTGAAAAGCAGACTGGAATTCATGGTATTATGCTTTTGCAGTGTAGTTGTTATAGCAGGTGATATCATGTCTAAACTGCAGCTTTCATCTACAAATCTAAACACTCTGCAAAGTCAACCAGAAGGACAAGCGAACCTTTAATTCTAGTCAGTGGCTAAATCTCGCCTAGGATTTTTGAAACAAGTGAATATACATCATATACAGTATAAAAAAAGAGATCAATAAAGAAATTTGGAACCTACCAATACTGGTAGCGGGTGTCATGCACAAAACTGACCCTGCGTGTCATGCAATGATAGGTGAAAAAAGTGGATAAAGGGAAGAAACAGGTTAGCTGTTTAGAGTTAACATTCAAAGTGAGATTCAAGCATAACCACAGAGAAGTAAGTTAGTTAAATGAAACTGTAAGGTCATTCACAGTTTTGCTTTAACACAAAAAGGTGATTGTGTTCTTACTAAACTCCTGTATATACTGTGTGGGTTTTGGCATGTTCCTGTACATATTCAAGACACTTCATAAACTTTTTTACTTATTCACTTTATCCTTTCACTCAGTACTTTTGCAGCAACAGGTTTTTGTTTATAGAAACATCTTTGGTTAAAGATCACAGTATTTGGGACTTTTAGAACTCATTGCATAATTCAGACAGCTCAATGTTGCGCAGATCAACATTCACCAATTTTTTGACATGTGGCAGGAAAAGAAGTTAAAGTGAATCAAGACAATATTCCTCTGCAGGGACTTCGCCAAATTTGTGTTTGATGTTAATGTACCCATTCTTAACACAAAGAAAACAGTACTTCGACAAGTCCCTAGCTAAACACCTCAAAGTGTGTAACATTCCAGCAGAAGGCTCCCAGCACACCTCAGAGACGGTGTGGGATGACTGCTCACTTGCCATGCAGTTTAGTTTTGGTGCCTAGTCCACCTTTAACCCTTCTGGAAAGGCCAAATGAAAGAAAGATCAGCCTATTTCCAGCGCAGTGCATACAGCAAGCTGGTGAAGGCAAGCAGCTAAGGAGACTAGTGCCAGGTACGTGCATATTTGACCCAGAGTCGAATATGCTTCCTGTATTGCTGCTGAATTTCTACTGCAGCCCCTTATCGGACTGTCACAGGACTTGTGTGACTATGAATGACCTTACCTAAGAACAGTCCCCAGAGAATACACAAAATTCCTCCTCTAGAGGCTATAGAAACACTAACAAACAGCAATGGGAAGAGAGAAAAGATCTGCTGTTTTTAAGATCATTCATCAAACAATAAGGAGAAGGTGACAAAGCAATCAAACTGATGTAAAACAAACAAAGTGCAGAACTTCGGAGGTAAGCCATGCTAAGTCAAGCCCCACACTTTCTTTTAGGGGAGCCAGTGGTTAAGAAAGCAGAGAAGTTATATAAAACAATTAAGTTTTATATATATTCCAGCAGCAAAACTTGTCTTAAAATTTAACACACACACACACACACGAGGAACACATTTGAAAATTATACCAGTTTAGAATATATCACATAATCATTTAAAATCCAACAGATAATGTCATGCATTGCTCCTCAGACGTGGGTCGCATGACAGTCCTTACACCCACCAAATCCAACCTTCCAAGGAAATGTGGGAATATCATATGTAGCATCTTTAATGGAAAGCTCATGACACCCATTCACCCATTTACCCACAGAGGGTGTTTTGCTTTCCTAAACTCCTCCCAAACCCCACTCCTCTCTTTAATGTCCTTTCTTGGCACTGATGGTGTTTGAAAAGAGCAGGAGGTTCATCACTTTGAGAAAGGTTTTCTACTCTGGGGCTTGGGCTCCATCTGCTATTTTATACCTCTGTTTCTTCTTTTTTTTTCATGCATTTGTTTTGGGGCTTGCCAACAACCTGGCCCTTAAGGTTTGGTTCCAAGATCCACCCTTCCTGCCACTAGAAATTTGTCAGATAAAACTACAATTACAACAATTAGCTGGAAAGAGGGACGGACAATAAAAAGTACAAAAAGTGAGCTACTTAAGGAAGCATGAACATTCCAAAAGTCTGGAAAATATCCAAATGCTTTGTCACTGAAAAAGGTTTAAACTACTGTATTTCCATAGTTAATTTGAAGTCCTTGTCAATTGCAAATAAGAGCAATAAGCCCTGAAAGGGAGTGCTTAAGAAGGAAAAATGCCTATCATGCTACAAATTCTCACAGTTTCAATGTAAAATAAATTCGTGGAAATTTCTGTATGTTCTGTAAGCACAGAGCAGTCTTCCATTCATGTCCAAATAGGCGGTCTCACCATTTATTTATTTTTTTTCAAACACTCCCATAAATGTCAATGTGTTTTCTGCCACAGATATTCTGGTGCACCAATGTGCTAAAAATAAGGCTATGCTATTACTTACTATTACAAATATGGGGGCAGGCTCCAAGGTTGTTACTGAGGCCTTATAGAAAAATTCCATGAAGTCAAAGCCATCTGTGTTTGTTTTTTATCTTTAAAAACATATGGGAATGCTGATAGATTGGGAAATCATCATGTGTTGCCTTTCATTCCTTGTTTAACCGACATTATTTCTATAAACTAAAATAACATTGCTGAAATGTCAAGCGCATTTGCAAACACATAGTTTTAAACGATTCTGAAGTTCACACTCGACAATACCCTGACACTAAAATACGTAATTTGTTAATTACGAATGAAATCACAGAATTCCTTAGGCAGGATATTCTCCTTTGGGAAGTTTGGAGTGGGGGTGACTGACACGATTTAGAGGGTTGTGTTGTTACTGTTTACAGAAGCACCCAGCATATCCCTTCTCTTGCAGTGTTAAAGAGAAGCCCTGCTACCAGCCAGGGTGCAGGTCAAGCCATCTCTGAACACTCTGATTTTCACAGAGCTCCTAGCACTGAAACGTAAATGACATTAACTCATCTTCAGATCATCCCTATGAAGAATTATAACCCCAGTTATGAGCCACAAATGCTAGGAAACGTTCTGGTGGTGCTCCAAAACCACGAAAATGCATCTGATGCCTGAAAGCCCTTTAGTGCAGCTGTGGGGAGCGATGCGTTTTGCCAGTGCTTCCACGCAGGTATTGACTGGAAGCTTTTGGCCGGTGTTCCCCTTCTCAGGGTGCTCATGTGCGGCTGGGGAAATCCCCGTGGCTGCAAGACAGCAGCCGAGGAAGCAGGAGGATGCTGTGGCATCTCTGAAGAGTGATGCATTTCCCAGCATTTTTGTTAGTGGAAACAAGTCAAAATCCAGCCAATTTAAGGTAGGCAAAAAGGGGCAGACTCTGGAGAATGATGAGCAAGGCTATAAATGTGCGAAAAAGCAGCTTAACGACATGTTGAAATTTCTGCTAGAATTCTTGTCCTTTGCAAGAGAAATTAAAATAATGTGTAATCATCTGTGCAGACTTCACCTCAAGTGGGGCAGGGAGCATGATAAAACCTTCTGTTAAGTGCAACTGCCTGACACGGAGGCTACCTCAGGGACACAAAACTGGTTCAAGTGTGGATACAACATACCTGTTGGGATAAACGCTGCATGTTGCTGCAACTGAGCATTGGCAAGAGCCTGTTGATAGTGCAAGACACTGGGATTGAAAACGGCACTGGCACCATTGCTTTTTTCAAGTGCTTGTCTCTTTGGTAAAGGGTGAAGAACACCAGGAGGAAAGGCCTGTAAATAAGAAAGTTAGTTAAAATGGTGCCATTTTTAAGACCTTATCCGTAACATATACATAAATACAAAAACTTAGTATTTTTTAAAGCAGCTAAAGATGCCTCGCCATGCATATTAACTCAAAGCACAGCAATGTAAAATGAGTGAAATTTTGTTATTGGTAGCAAAAGCATGGTACTATTAACCTAGAACTGTAGCAGCACAACTACTGAAAAGAAACGTTTGCTTTAAAGCAACGAAAATGGCATTGCCTTTAAGTAGGTTTTCAAATACTACAGGGAGAAAAAACCACTTGTGTTTCATTGCCAAGTATTTTCTTTTATTTTTAAATTTAAATCTCATTTCCTATTATTATACAGATTAATGGATTACGTTAGGCATTTTCAATTACAAAAGCAGTTTTATCTCAATTCAACTTTTCATGAGAGATTTAAAAAAGATGAAACTGTGTTAGGAACCAAACTAAATCGTCTGCGGTCTATTACGTATGAGAATGAGATGGATAAATAGAGCTTCCGGTAAATTAAAGAGTATGTGAAATCATTTCCGGCTGATGTTTGAAAAGTAAAGCGATACAAATTTCATTAGTTGCTTCTCTGAAGGAAAAAAAAAAAATTATAATAAAATCAACCAAAAAAAAAAAAAACCCAAAAAAAAGCTACATGCAAAGCAAAAGGTGAAAGGTCAAAGTACCAGGTCTACAGTTGCTTCGAGAGGTCGCTTCATTGCTTTGGCAGTCGACTGAGTCTTTTAATAACAGGCAGCGAGCACATGATGGCAGTGGGCCAATGGGAGTCAAGCGAATTAACATACAGGTAAACAGCAAGCAGAGGTGCGTCATGGGAACGGCATTGCATTTGTGGATAGGTGAGAAGGAAAAAAATATTCTGAATGCAATATACAACATACAAAACACTAGGCATGCACAACAACAAAAATGTCTTCTAAAGAAATGAATATTACACTTTGAATTAGTACCGAAGCAAAAATGCATCTACTATACCTTAGTTAAAAGCATATAAGAGAGTAAAATATAGATGTTTGAAATTCAGGAAAGTTGAGTAAAACAGCAGCTTGCAGACACTATTAAGCATCATATAAACACTTCACAGAGATGCAGAAAGTTTTAAGGATACACCTATCGGAATTTCTGATAAGTTAGTTCAGGCACATTTTAAAGTGGGAAAATTGTTTTGGGAGGCTACATTTTCAAATACAAAGCACTAGTACAAGTTGTAATGCATTATAAATGCTATTAATATCAGTGCTTAGAAGGTGAGTGTCTTTTAATTTAGAGAAGTGAATCATTCAATGGATTTGGGGGTCAAAAGGAGAGACATCCTCCTTCGCCAATACAAAACAGAGTACATAGTACATCTAGTTACACTAACTTATCATTAATTCCTTTTCTTTTTTCCTACAGCTGGGTCATTTTTGTAGATTTTTTTTTCCTTGTAACTTACCACATTACATTGAGAAGGGAAAAAAGTCTTTCAGAATTGAAAACGTACTTTCTAAATTTTGCTATAACTTTCAGTACTAGCTTCAGGAGCAGGGAGTAAAATTGGGCTCCCAGTTCACAAGCCAACATTAATATATGAGTTATGATACTAGTCCAGCATTATTAATTTTTCAAAAGAAAGTATTTAGGCATAGTACATAGGCATATACATTTATGTATACTTTCATAATAAATTCAAACTTATGGCTGATAGGACAGCATTCTGTAAAAAAGTTTCTTATATAAAATATTACTTTCAAGTTTTATAGTATAAATAATTCTTACAAACCTTTAGAAAGGAAAGAAAAATTTACTTAGAAATCAAAATTTTTACTTTTGTTTTTTAAACACAGGCTGATATTTAGCTCTTTTTAGAATATGCAGATTATATCTACTTTGAAATCAGTATGTGGAAATCGGGAACAAAAGTTGAGCAGGGGGAAGAGGAAAAGGCACAAAAGGCCTGCAAACAGCTTGTGGTCATAAATTTATCAGATGCCAACAGGGTATTCTGCAGGACAGACCTCATTTTGCTTATTCCTTGTTCCTGTCTCTGTTGGATGAGTCTTCTCAACATGCTCCTCATCTCTTCTTTAGCACTTTTCTGGATTACATACCCTGATCTACAGGATCTGCTCATCTCTCTGGGCCCAAGACCCAAACACAACAAGAAACACCTGGCCTGAAGCGGGGATCTGGACAGACTTCTGTCTAAGCAGGGCATTGTGCAGCCCAGGTGTAGTACCCTCCACAGGTACCCCTGCAGAGGACATCACTCCACTGCCTGGGGCACAGCTTCAGAGCTACTCTGCCTCCACCACAGAGGGAAGTCTACACAGAAGTGTAGAAATACACTTGTATTCAGCACTATGCAATGACGAAGCCCACAAGTTCAAATCAACATTGCTAAGAGTAAAGTGTTTCAGTTAATTACCTTTATTATCCAAATACAGATCTAATCTAATCTCACTTGTTAACTTATTATCTCTCTGTTTATTATCGCCTTTCTCCAATTTTTCTCCATGCTCTTCTTAACGCCACCTCCCTACTTTGAAGCTTTCTTCTGGTTTTCCCCCCATCTTCCCCAGCAAGTTCAGTCTCACAGTGTTTCCAACCCGAAGGCTTGATCTGTTCCTAAATCTACTTGTCAGCCTTGCTTCCATGTAGTCTCCCACTCTTTTCAGGCTTTCAAACTGCTCATCTTGCTCTCCTACATTCGTATTTTCTTTTATTTCATCATGATAATAAAACCTCCTTTGCCTCTTTCTGTTCCATCAGATTATCTCCTTCTCAACATTTGATCTCCATAACTAACAGCCAAAGAATCAATAGCTACAGGCTGGAGAGGAAGAGGATACAAAAAGGAAATAAAGATAATATTAAAATTATCAAACATCCAAGGCATAGTATTTGCCTGCCGTATGACACGTTGGTATGCTATAATGTATCCTGGAATACAAACAAGATCCGAACAGCAGCGGCCTCCACGGATGTGCAAGGAGCTCCTGACTAAACTCAAATGAAAGAAGGAAAGCACACAAGAGGTGGGAGCAGGGACAGATGGTTCAGGAAAAACAGGGACGCAGCCTGAATATGCAGGGATATGTTAGGAGAGTCAAAGATCATCTGGAGTTGAATCTGGCAAGGGATGTAAAAAACAACCAGAAGGGCTTCTCAGCAACAAAAGGAAGACCAGAGAAAATGTGTTTCCACTGCTGAATGGGGCAGGCAACGTGGTGACACAGGACATGGAAAAGGCTAAGGCTCTGAAAATCCTTTCCATCTCAGTCTTTACTGGCAAGACTGACCTTCAGGCCAGTGGGAGACCAGTGGGGAAAGTCTGAAGTGAAAAAGATTTTCCCTTAGAGGAGGATGATCAGGCTAGGGAACATTTAAACAAGCTGTATGTACACAAACCCATAGGAACTAACAGAATGCACCCTGGGTGCTGAGGGAGCTGGCCAACATTGCTGCAAGGTTACTCTTAATTATCTTTGAAAGATCCCTGTGACGGAGGGAAATTCCCAAAGACTGCAAGAAAGTAAATGATACTCCTATCTTCAAAGAGGGCGGGAAGGAAGGTCTGAGGAACTGACAGGTTGGTCAGCCTCACCTCAGTCCCTCGGAAAGCAATCGAGCAAATCCTCCTGAAAACCATCTGCAAACACATGAAAGCCAAGACAATGATGGGAAGTAGTCAGCATAGATTTACGACAGGGAAATTGTGCTTAACCAGCCTGACATCCTTCTATGACGAGACTGGCAGGGTGGTGAAGGGAGATCAACGGATGTTGTTTCTCTTGACTTCAGAAAGGATTTCAACACTATTTCATCCTCACAGACAAATTTATTTATTATGGGCTAAATGGGAAACAGAGAGGTGGATTGACAATTGTCTAATGTGCCAGGCTCAAAGGGATGTGATCAGCAACACAGAGCCCAGCTGGAGGCCAGTCACGAGAGGTGTAAAACTTGGAGGAGTGGTTGATACACAAGATACATGTGCTACTGCTCAGGGGGGCTAGAAAGTCTGGAGAAATGGGCACAGAGAAACTTCACTAAATTCAACAAAGAGAAATATCAAGACCCGCACCTGGGGAGGAACAACATAAGGCACCAGTACACACTAGGGGCCACAAACGTTTGGCAGAAAAGACCCTCAAGATCCTGGCAGACACCAAGCCAGCAATGTGCCCCCATAAGCAAAGGCAGCTGACAGCATGCTAGGCTGCACTGGGAAGAGCATCACCAACAGGTGGAGGGAGGTGATTCTTCCCCTCTACTTAGCCCTGGTGATGCCACAATAAGGAGCACTATGTCGAGGTATGGGCACCCCAGTACAAGAAAGATACAGGCATACTAGAAAATACTCCCATAAAGGACCTGAAAGATGATCAAGGGACTGGATTCAGCCTGGAGAAGATACAGGGGAATCTCATCAGTGCATACAAACACCTCATTTCAGGGTAAAGATGGAGCCAGTAGTGCCCAGGGACAGGAAAAGAGGCAATGGGAACAAATTTAAATACAAGAAATTCCATTTAAAGGTAAGATTAAAAAAAAAAAAAAACCACAAAGCATTTATTTTTACTGGAAGTATGGAACGGGTTGTCAAGTTATGGAGTTTCCATCCTTAGAGACTTTAGAAAGTCGAACAGGCACATCCTGGGCAATCTCCTCTAGCTCACCCTGCTTAAGCAGGGGAAACAGGCTGGAATATTTTGTACATATTTATCCGCAAAACGTTATCCTGAATTACAGGTCCCTGTTGTCTTCTCTTGCAACACTAGACTGCTAACATTCCAATTCTGTGTTTCCAAAGATGCTTCATCTTGCTTTGAGGCTAATGCAACTCTAATTAAGCCTTATTTAAAACCACAGGCTATATATCTGCAGCCATTTCTGAAGTGCAAAAAAATTAATCCCCTCATCTCTCTCCTTTTTTATTTAGTATAGTGCCTAGAAATATTACATTATCTAAATGAACAATAAATATTGCACAACAGAAGCTAATCAGAATAAAAACCCAATCTTCTCTGCTTTAATTTCCAGATGGTATTCCATTTCTGCAAGCACATGAAACTTTAACTAAAAATCATCCAATTTGAAACAAAGGCTGGGGATACTATTAGAGAAAGAATATTAAAACTTAAGAAATACTCTTCTGTTTGGTGGTTTACTTTCTTGCATAACTTACCCTTTGTCCCTCAAAAAAGTCTGGTCTTTCCTAATTTGTTAAATACAATTGCTTGGGGTAGTTATGTACTGTACTGTATTGTGTTTCTGGTAGGCTTTTTAACCAGAGAATAACTGTATTGTCTATAACTATTGTATGCACTGCCCACAAGTCCACAAACCACATCTGCTTAATTATTCGTCCGCTGCCAGCAAAGAGGACAATGATTCTTTGATTTGCTGCCAGCAGTTTTGTCTCTCAAGTCAGATCCTCCATGTTCGATTTATATAACTTTATCAATACCACTGTGAATTTATCAACTTTCCTGGTAGCAGATGTAAAGAGATCAAGTCCTGGTGAAGGGGTGGGCTGTCTTGTCTGAACAGTTTTAAGTAAGAGGTTAAAATATCTGAAAATAAAAGCCCCCACTCTCTTATCTTCTGACTGTAGCCACAATGTTTCTTTCTTAATGATTCCTGTTATAGTTTACTACTTTTAAACCCCACAATTCAAGTAACTGGCCCATAATAGCAGGAGAGGCAAGAAGTCTCTAGGCCTGATACACATCTAACCAAAGTTCAAAAATATACAGGCAATACTTTTTAGTCATTGGGGATAGCTGTAGATCTACAGAGGGCAGTTCTTTCTCATCCTCAGACAGGTACTAATGGTAGATCAGATGAGTGTCCTGGTTTTTGTACACTACCATCACAGTGAGACCAAGGTGGCTGGCTGGCTGTCTCATTTCTGAGGTGGACTGTGCTGAATCTCAATGCAGGTTTCTGTTCTACTACTGATCTCTGAAGCAAATGCTCTCTCTGCTTTTCTTCCAAATTTCCACATGTATATCTGCTGTCAAAGAGCTAAGACAGCATATGTGTCCCTGTTTTCCTGGGAACACTGAAACTTAACAGTTTTGTTTCTGTTTGGAAATACTATGGGCAAATTTACATATAATTAAGGCAGAGAACAGAAGTGGTATAGAGTGTCATTTGCTTCACTGTCTTGAATAGAAATACAGCATTAAAATAAGGGCATAAAGAAAAGAAAGTGCTTTCTCTCATCAAGCAACAGTAATAATTTTATAAATTCTTATCTTTCACCAAAAAAAAAAAAAAAAAAAAAAAAAAAAAAAAAAAAGAAAAAAAAAGAGGCAAAAGAGAAAAGAAAGTATAAGCAAACAGCATTAAATTGAAGCAAAATAGGCATCAAAAAAAAGGCAGCCATACATGCCAGCACTTACCATCACAGTCGCAGCTGCCGCAGCTGCCTGGGCTGCCACTGCAGCCTGGTTGGCTTGGTGTTGCGCCGCTTTGATTTTGGCCTGCAAATGTGCAGGAGGGTGAAAATACTTGCATTTCTCCCTCATGCAACGACCTTTTATGTAATCCATACACACGGTTACGGTGTTGTCATTTGTGTCAATCATTGTGCTGTCTGCTGGATGCGCAAAGCGGCAATCAGTCTCTCCACGCGCACAGTTCCCCCGCTGGAACTCCCTGCACACCTACATGCAAAATAACACAGGTTGCAGGGCCAGAGCTCAGTGCAACATGAAAGGGCACGGAGCGTCTCATGCCCCCAAAACACAGACCTGCCCCCTTCCCCTGTTAGTTCAAGTTTTACAGCAAATTCAATTTAATGAACCCTTCATCTTTTGGTAGGTGAGGGGAGTGCACCTATTTTACCCTTATGTTCTTGGCTCCTCAGGTAGCTCTGTGGTACTGTGGCTAAATGAACTTAACATGCAACAGAAGCATTCCCAAAGGCCTTTCCTTTTTCCTCTTTAGAAAGCAGCTGGGAAGGATACTTACTTACTTACGTAACTGCTCCTGCAAAACTAGCTGGGAATCACAAAATATTTTGTCTCTTTCTGACTACACTTTGTATTCTTGCAGGTTGACTGGGAGTTTCTCTTGCTGAAACCCAGGGAAAATACACATCAGATACACTGTATTTTTTATGGAGTCTACAAACAAAATTGAGAGCCTACTTAAAAATAATTTTCAAATATGGGCAGAATGAACACACTGATTTTCCTAAGAAATGTGCTCTAGACACTAGTGCTTAGGCTTTTGGGAAAGGACATTCATTTCTGCAAGAGCCATTTGGCCTCCTTGTGTACTTGGATCACAGATTCCACTGAGTCCAGCCACGCAGTGATCCAGCAACAGCTGGGAGGCTCTGCACATAGCTGGGGGCTTGTCCCTTCAGCCTGCTGCAGGATTGGTAATATTCGACATCTCTATCGCCAGCTCAGGGCTCAAGGGCTACACCATTCCCCTAATATTGATCCATAAGGCTATAAAATTCCCTTATTATCAGTGCAGAAAAACCAAGACAATTAATACTGAAATAAAAAATGTGCTTGTTAGATATTTCATCAAGGCATACCTTTACAGGCATGTATACCCGAGGTTTTTTTGAGACAATGAACTTTAAAAAAGATGAAAATTCATGTTGATATCTGTGTATTAAATATAAGCAAACACACTACCTTAAAAATAACAGCATTTTAATTACCACTGGCTAGAAGCGCAGAAATCCTGCCTGGTTACAAGTTTTTAATCTGTAGCAACTAAATTTAAGCTTCGTTTCTAAAACAACAGTCACACCCTCCAGGATCTTTCACACAGCCTAACAGAGGATGTATTTCTAGTCACAGTGGTGTCTACAGTACCTCCAGTTTATCAGTCCTGAGGAGTTTCTGGGTAGCAGTTGAACTGGGGACTGAAACCGGTGGACTTCCAGGAACAATGACCGGCGGCGTGGGTAGGATCTCAGTCGGGACTAAGCCAACTCCTGGTGTTACTGGCGTTAAGTAAGGAGCAAAGCTAATAGCCGTGTTCGTTCCTATTGTGGGACCCACTGGAAATGTGGGCTGAAAAAGGAAAACACAGACCAAGATGAAAAAAGCGCCCCTGAATCAATACCTTACCAGTTGTCTTTTGCTTGTTCTTTCTGGCATCAAATAATTTTCTTAATGAAAACATTTCAAACAGCTGGCAAAACACACAGCATTGTCTCTTCTTTTAATCACATAACAAATTCCAGCAGCACACAAAGAACCACCTTTGTAACGCTGTTCTTGGAAGAGAGTCTGGTGATGCAAAGGAAGCCATACTTTGAACCTGAATCTCCGTGGAGGTCCAGCTTACATTGCAGGCTTATTTACACATCTAAATGTAGAAATAACATAGACTTTATTGCTTTTTCTCAATGCCTATTTTCCTTGGGAAAACAGGCTATTTTTCAAAGTATTCAGATTTCATAGGTGAAGCATTATTAACTCTATTAAAGCCATTTTTCTAATAAGAGTACATATAACGAGCTCTTTGGCATGTAACTTGCAGTATGTTTGCATACTGTATTTTGCCACCTCCTGCAATTATACGTTACTGTCTCATACACTGAAAAAACTCACCTTTGCAAATGTTTGTGTGCTCAGCTGTCACCAGTGGCAAGCAGAATAAATACTATAATTGCAGCTGGACACAACATTTAGAAAGGGATTATTCAGGCTTAGATTAGTTCATTATATGAAAAACTTTGATTGGAGGGAATAATATGGGTCTAAAAATCTTGTTTTGTTCCTTCCTACAGCGAGTCAGTGAAGTTATGACCAGAAGAAAGAGCACTTGTGTGATGCTAAAACAGCCATGATGAGGCAGAATAGTGGGTTTGTCACCACCAGCTCCACAGGGGGTGGAGGCAGAACATCACCATGGTCAGACCATGCTCAGACCTGGAAAGTGCTTTAGTTCTGCAGAGCCGATGTTTACCCCAGAGAGTGAAGCTATAATTATAAATGAGGAAAAACTGAGCAGAAAACCAGGACACATCTCAGATTAGCTTTGTCAGAAATTAAGTTCCCAAATAAGCCAGCAGCTAGAAACATAACAGCACAACACTAAGACTTCAAAACACTTTAACAAAGGAGAAGTGTCTTTCTCATCAAGGTGGCCTGCCTGACATAAAGTACTTAGAAAATATGCAAGAGAAAACACAGGAGCTAGATGGTGCTTTTTACTTTTTTGTTTGGGTTTGTTTTTCTTTGGATTTATTTTGTCTTTGGAACCAATTACTAAATTATAAATGGATGTGACTCAGTACCAATAAGATGCTCTGAGCATGCTGATTAACCAGTATAACCAACTATACAGAAATGGCATCTACTGGTCCTTAAGAGTTAAAAGTGTATTATGCTGTGTTTTAATCAGTGATCAAATCTGCTCGATATCAAACAACTCAGTTTATATGTCAAACATGAGCTAAATTCTGAAGAGCATAATAACGAACATTTATATGAAACAATGGTTCAACTATGTTGAGGACAATACGTGCTATGTGAAATATAAATAACAGCTTTGTATCAGATATAATTTTAAGAATAAATCCACATGTCAAGTGACTTCTATGAAATTTTCTTTCACTTTTTATCCACTTGGTGAAGGCTGAGTCATCTTAATCTGGCAATTTATATGAGACAGAGAAATAAAACCTGGCATTTTTATCACAGCAATCAGTACAGAAGACATTACGTCAATGAAATTGTGAAGTTCAAGTGATGAAATGGGTGAGAAGAAAAAAGTATAATTTTGCCACTTCAATTTTTCCCATAGTATTAAGTGGTGGAATCTATTACTCCATCAAAACTTTTGCTGGTGAAAACTCAAGCAGTAAAACCCCAGGAAATACCAAGACAACTTAGGTCAACATCACCAGATACAATTTAATGAACATGTACCAGCAATTCAGGGAGTCCTGACACTCAATTCCCAATCCCACCTAACAGAAAATGTTGCAAGTATAAAAAGGCATTATTGAAAAAGGCATCTGGGGTGAGCTTCCTGTGACCAAATGCAGATGTCTTCTTCTGAGATGCCTACACTTGACTTCTGCTGTAGCCCATGGAAAGACAAAGGCACTTAGAAAACCAAATTATCTAATCGAAATGCAGATGTCTGAAACAAGCCAAGCAAATAGTAATTAGGAGTGCCAATGTCTTTTGATAAACTATAAATAGACCTCGGAAACTCACTGGAGAAGTTGATGCCAACACTCCAAATGCCTCAAGTTAGAGAAAAAAAATCCCAGGCCAGTAGGATGCCTTACACTAGGAATTTAGATGGAAAAAACATCATTAGCAGCCATGTGTGAAAAGTTTAATTCAGATTACTTGCCAAACCATGCTTTGGAAGTTTGCTACACTGAGGAGCCCAAGTGCAAGGGCTGCCCAGAGCAACTGATCACTTTAGGGCATATCCAAAGATGCTGCTCATGCATCCCAGACTCTAGTTCTATGTCACCTCCTGGATATGAAGTGTCTCAGGCACCGTACAAATCACGTTGAGAAAAAACACTGAGTTTGTGAAGTGCATGCACCACCAATTCTCTGTCTTATCCTTGGACACTTCAGACTTCAACAGAGCAGGAAAATGCTACCCATTAACCTTTGTTCCCGGTATTGGGAATAAATAATATTTAAAGCCATTCAAACCCATAGACTCCTGAGAAACTTTGTGTTCCTACTCAAATAACTTACTAGCAAATTATTGTTATTTTACAAATTTTAACCTCCAGAAGGATTATAGGTAAAAATCTTGCAAACGTGGCATGAAATGCATGAAGGGGGGGAAAAAAAGAGGAAAAAATTGCAAATTATTTTGAGATAAAAGAAAAATAAATCAAATCTACAGCAACACTCCATTAAGTCTTCAAATGCAAATATAAATGAGTGTATCTCTAGCATCTTGACCATTCCTTAAGTAAACAGACAGGGACTATTTTTATTGATACTATTTTGAGAACTTTTGCAGGTCAATATAATCTTCAACTTTACTTACCATTAACATCATCAGAGAAATATACTTACCACTGGCTGTAGTGGTGTCCCTGGAAACATGAACTGCATTTGCTGGGCGAGCATTGCTGCTGCCGTTTTTTGTTGGATTAAGTTGTTCCTGCCATTGATTTCCAGTTGAGTTTTTAAATGTGTTGGTGGATGAAGGTACTTGCAGTTCTCCCTTGTACAGCGACCCTGGAACAAGAAGTCACACTAATCAGTTGGCTGCTTTTGATGATAGTTTAATGCCTTCGAGCAAAATATTACACCACAAACTAAGCAAGAACTAATGAAACACAGGGTGTTTCCTGGGAACTGTGCAGAGGGCTGGGAGGAGCTGATGGCCTTGAGGTCTGCCTCAGCCCACCACCTCTGACTGGTCATTAAAGCTATTAGCCATGGAAAAAAAAAAGAGAAAGGCTTTGAATCAGCATTTTCATTGTTAAGTACAGATCACTGCCATACAACTAATAATCTCAGAACTATTCATACTGCCTGAACTGCCTCTCATGACATCTTGGCTAGAGTATCTGGTGTTACCACAGTCTAAATGTTTTTTTATAAAGGATATTACATTATGAATAACAAACTGAAACCTTCTTCAATTGAGGTGCAGCTTTTAAGTACATCATGTTAAAATAATTGTGTGATCATGGCAGTGAGGATCTAAAGTTGCCACTCTCTGCTTGTGTTCTCTCATACATTCACCCTTATTCCAGCTCACTGCCTTCCAGCCTCCTGTTTTTATTACATCAGCACAACTTTGAACTATTTCCATTCAAGTATAAAAGAACAGAACTAAAGGTGCTACTTTTACAGCCTAAATTTAGAAGCAGAGCATGGATCTAAATCTGAAGGTACACAGCAAAAGGAGAGCTCTCGATCAACATGAAAGGAGTTATTAGACAGTTATGAGATAATAAGAGACAATAAAAATATAGGTGGGCTGTCATCTTGAGGTGGCTTGGGTTAGAGGAGATGGATGTACAAGCTGACTACAGAGGTAGAGTGGCATAAGACGCACTGATATATTTTCCCCCAGAAAGGGAAATTGTAGGATGCACCAGGAGGTTGTGCAGCTGCAGGGCAGGACCGGCTGAGATCAGAAGCTCCTTGATGACACGGCTCACAAACAATCACAGAATTTTAAGAGCTGTGACTAGAGGGCCTAAAGCATTAGTCAAACTGCATTCGATACACTCAACTTGTATAAGTTAATTTTCCAAATTGAGATGTTTTTAAGAAGTGCTTTTTAAAGTTTCCATTCACTGGTATTAGGGCTTTACTATTGGTAGACAAGCAGGAATATCCTCCTATAGCCAAGAAAGCATCCAGATCCCTATGCAGGAATATCACACAGTACAGACATAAACCAACTCTGTGTATGCACACACTCACACTCCTACAAAACTTTCAGTAGGTTTCAAATGTCCCAAAACTAGTGTTATTGTTATACTTTTGACTTAGACACCAAAACAATGCTGATTCTGCCTCTAATCTGCTACAAGGATGTCATGACTAGCTGTACGGGAGTGGGATAAACACGTTCAAGAAGGTTCTCCTGCGTTGAGGCTGATGGGAATGCAATCAGCTATTTCCACACTATTAAACTATTGAGAACAGCCCTTTCCTGAATGGCCCCTGACTGCTGCTTGGAGTATGCTAAACAGCAGAGTCCAGAAAATGCAAGAAAGCTAAAAATTTAAGAAAAAGCAATGGTCTCAACACTCAGGAACAATGGTCTCAGTGCTGTTTTAACCTCCTAGTACAGATGCAGCCACTTTCAGGATATCATGCCTTCCTTCTGTTGAGAGAATCACTAATGCTGCCTGGTTTAATGAATTACACAAAAAGAACACTACTTTGTCAGCTGGCATAAGCAGAACGAGAAATAGTCACGATTTGATGGACACAAAAGAAGGCTGGCTCTTTCATTTGGAGGGAACGTGGCCTTTGCCATCATAATGCTAAACTGGAGCAGACTCAGTGCAGACAATGAGCATATGGTTTTTGTTGGCTGATGAGGCCAACTGATTTAGACATTTTCAACTGAGATCTATTTTACCTCAGCCTATTTTGTATATGAATGGCTCATACAGCAAACCTAAAAATTAAAACAGCAAAATCATATCAAACTACTGAATCTGATGGAAATGTTGACCTACAGAATCAAAAACGTTCCTTAAATAAGGGCTGAGAGCAACTCTCTACCACAGTGGCTTTTGAAGTACCTTAAACCTGAAGAGCGCCTTCAGCCAGACCTCCAGTCTTACTTCTGAAAGCACACAGCTACTGTATACCACCACTTCAAGCTCTGCAAAGCAACCCACAGTGCACAAAAGATTGGTTATTTCTGAAAACTTTCAAAATAATCCAACCATACAAAAATGTACTGTCCTCTCTAAAGTTATTCATGTCTGTGCCTCATTTACTGGTTTTTTGAGCTCCGGGTTAGCAATGAACGTATGTACTATAAAAGAGCTGTGTGGTCCCGCCACATCGCTATAGAAAGCCTTCTAAACAGATCAAGCCTTGTTGAAATTAAATGACCCAAAATAAACTGCAGTGGAATGAGCACTGAAAATAGTGAGTAAATTAATCCAGCCCTCACTACCAAAATGACAGAAATTCTGAGACCAGCTTTTTCACTTTTGGACCTACAATGGTAGCAGGAAAACACCTAAAAGGAATTTTTCATTCCTTTTTTCCCAAATGCTCCATGTCCCAACTATTACTCAATGCACAAACAAAAATTCAAACTTGTAGTATAATTTCAGCCAAATGGGACCCTGAAATTTTTTGTTTATTAAAAAGTCAAATATGAAGCCCAACTGACATGACAGCACATACCAACCAAGAAGCAGGACAGGCAACTGTACACAACATGAAGGTATATTCAACATACTGGTTGGATCACCATCAATTAAGAGTCCACTTTGGATTCTTGCAAAAAACAACTATGCTGCAAGGCCACATCATTACAAATACAGAGACAAAATCAGGTACTTTAGCTCTCAGGTGCATCAATACCAAGCCTCTGGAGCAAGGCTTGGTTTGTCTTAAAACCTCAGCAGTTTAGGAGCTGCTCCACAGACATTCAGTCCCTCCGGCACACGACGGCACAAACTCAGCAGAACGAGGCAGGAGGCAGGGAAAAACAATTGCTTCTTACAACTTTTAACCTGTTCCCAGATATGAGTCAGAGTTCTGAAACTAAGGGCACAGACAGACTGGTTCGAAACTGGGTCCCTAGAAACTCCTGTCATCCATGAACTGAAGGTTATCAACAAGCACATCATAAGCGGTTGTGCACTTCCCATGGGAGTTCATGCGAAAAAATCACTTTCAATGAGCTCTCTCCTTATCTGCAATGGATAGGAACAATGAACAGACATCACATTACATTCCCAGCAGTCTGTTTACTCCCCTCATTCTGGAAGGATGGTACCTAACTCTGACCTTTTATTTCTTTGCCTTTGTCCTCTACAGCTGCCCAGCCTACTGCCCAGCACCACATTTCAGACAGGTAATGGAAAGCTTTAACAGAAAAGCTACTTTTCTACCGCTAATTATCCAGACTGGAACATGTTGTGGCTCATGTCAGGTTGTGCCACAGGTTTCATTCCAGTAAAGCAGTGGGAGAGGGAAAGGGTGCACCGAGGAGCTGGGAACTCAAAGGATTTCAGTGCCCAACATCAGGGCACAGAAAAGAAAGGCTCCACTTCTGCAGGGGCAATGGTCTTGGGAGCTGCTGCCTGACTGGCTTAATTTCAAAAACACATCCCTTAACAAGCCATGTCACACCACTGGCTTTTTTTTTTTTTAATCAATAGATTTTCCCATTAAGAACAATGGGTGGTTTGTCTAAGATCAATGCCACAAGACAGCCCACAGACTAGAGTATATTAAAAAGCTAGATATGTGCTCGGAATTTTAAATTTAAAATAAGCAAAATGAGGTGAATGTAGATGTAACACCCCATAATTTTGCATGTTAACACACTAAGAATCCATTTGCTGTCTACAAGTTGTGCAGCCACCTCTCCATCTTGAATATTTCATAAATGTACATCTTCTTTCAGTATTTTACTCTTGCTCTAATAGCAACAATAATAATAATTCATTCAAGCTTGAGAATTGCTTATGTATAATAATGAGTTAGCTTTTACTTATTAAAATTACCTTTATCTTTCATAAAAGTAAGATGTTTGAACAGGAAAAAGAAAAGGCAAAACAATGTTTCTTCTGTCTCTTAAGGCAAGAATCAACTAAAGCTTCCAGAGTCATTTCACTCGGGCATGGAATTTCAGGCAATTTATTGATGCTATTAGTGGGAAATAACAGAGCATGATTCCCCCACCTCACAGCGTAGCCTGTGACACACCTTTAAAAGACAGGTTATCTGATGAGAAGCAGAAAGTGGGAGGCCTGCTGCCTTGCAGACATCTGTCCCTTGTTCCAAACCTCGCTTCCCAGGGTGCTTCCACCAGCTCCCCCTACCCACCTCTGTTCCCCATAACCTCCCAGCTTCCTACTATACCCCACTTCCCTCCTTCCTTCTCCCCCACAGCACCCTCCCACCTCTCCTAACTATAGCCCAGGAAAGAACTCACAGGATAATTATAACTCGCTCAAGCCGTGTGTGTCCTGAAGAGCCAGCCAAGACGTGCATGCTGCTGGCAGACCACACTCAGGAGCGGCTTAGTGCCCGCTCCTGCCTTTTCCTTAATAGGGTAAAACTTTGGATCTCTCTTCTACCCAGACACCGATTTTTGCATAACCAGCAAGAACTTTGACATATGTCTTTGAGATGTCTGCTTCTAGCAACTTTGCTTCAAATTGGCTACATTATTCAGAAGTTATTAGGGTGAGAGGATGATGCTGGCAAAAATATGGACAGTGCAATTATGCAAAACCTGTTTCCTTAAGAAAACAAGCTAAACCTAAAATGCAGATGAAATTGTATGAACTCTCAAGATTAAATATGCAGTCTAATGGGAAAAGAAAAAAAGTATATGACTTCCAAGACATGAATGGTTTTAGAAGACATCTGAGCAGCTGGTTCTACAAGGGAAAAAAAGATTTTCTGGTTTCCAGATAGACACTATGAGAGCCAAACATTTGCCGGAGTTAGAAAAGACACACAAATTTTTAAAAAGTAATAATCACCTGATGCCACAACTACCCCTTCCACTCGAAAAAGCTTTTGCAATTTTCTGCATGCCTTGCACATGCCTGTAAAGATCAGAACACATTTTAAAACAGTAATGCCTTTGCAGCTGTGGGCATGCTCCTTAGCTAAACACCACCTACTGAAGATATTACACACTGTTCAAACCCCAGCAGAGCAGGAGCTAGCACAGGCCACTGTCCAGGGTGGTGGCAGCACATGGCAAGAAGAGCCACAGAGACAGCAGTGTCAGCAGCTGGGGTGGTACCTACGGCATAAATACTTCTCTGGAAGAGTTTCTGTCAAGAGCAAAAATTGTTTTTTCTCCTTTAGGATTCCTCCTCATCAGATTCTGGCTGGGAACATATGTGGCCTCACCCAATCAATTAAAAAATTTCAGTATTGCATAAACCAGGAACTTTGCAATTGCAATAATCCTGTCCTCCCTGAGGTTAAAAATAGACCCAGTCAATAGGAGGGCAGGTATTTTGAGATACTTAAGCTTCTGCTCCTATGCATAGACACCCACACTAACTCTACCAGCCCAAAACATCCAGTTCAAAAGTTATTTTTCAAATGCAGAAATACCAAAAACGGAAAAAAAAAACCCCAAAACACTGAAGAAAACACTGTGTATTCATACACAGAGAGGGATGATTCTTCTTGCTCTACAGGATTTGAATGCATGCATTTCCCTACATATTTTAGTGTATGAGAGTTCACCAACAGCACTTTCAACACTCATGGAAAACCCTCAGACTTCAGTTTGAACTGAATTAAAAAGTATTTTCATCTAACATCACAATCCGTGAATTCAATTTTCCTATGCAGGTCAATCTGCTTCCTAACTTCACTCAGGAAGTAAAAAAACCAGACACCACAGCTCCATTAAAGTATTCCCTTTGCACTTGCTGCGAATATGCAACATCTCACACAATCTGTAGGACTACACATGCTCATAGAGTTATGCATATGTCCAAGGACTTAGGGGATTTAGTTAAGCCTTAAGAATGACTAGACAGAGATTTAAAAAAATGTAACGTAGCATTTTATTTCTTCCTTAAGGCATAGAAGAGAATTTCAAATTTTTTTTTAAATTTTGCATAATTTCACATCTAGAGTACATTGACTTGCAAATATGTATGCTTCTGAAAACACAATTTGTTTAGCCTAAGCAGAATTTTATTTAATTTTATAGAAAGAAATGGAGATCAGAATAAGATCCCTTATCTTGAAAATGGGGCACACTTGAACTATTGGTGAAATAGAAAAATAATTCAAAAGGACCAAACTGTATTACTAATAGAAATATTAAGCTTTTGATGGAGAGTTCAAATACCTCAGACTTTACTATTTGCCATGCATCTTACAAACACAAAGACCTAAAGGAAAAAATATATTTCCAAACAACACAAGCATCTCTTATATTACACTTGAAATGATTCAGTTCTTGGATCTGTTTTCCTGGAAAAAAAACAGACAAAAGCTACCAACAAAAACAACTTAAAAACAACTTTAAAACATTGCTGAGAACTTGCTTCTGTATTTCTAAAGCCACCTTGCAAGTCCACCCACCAAAGTTAGTGAGTGTGCATACATATTTATATGCACCTACACACTTCCGTTTCAAGAAAAAGTAAAAGGCAAATTCATTTTCCTACTTTAAGGTAGAAAAGAAAAAGAAAAAAACTCTCAGGTGATTTCAGCCTGATTCAGTTTCCAACAACCTAAGAAAACTCATTAGCTACTCTTTTAATGACTTCAATTTTTTGTAAGAAACTAAAAGCTGGTAAAATAAAAATGATCATTTTATTCATAAAAGTAGAGAACAAGAACTGCCTGTAACTGACAGAAAAAATAGAAAAATATTGAACAAAAATGGAATTCTTACAAAAAGATGGAATGTCTAAATGATGTAAGAGTCTTACCACTAAAGACTTAATAGGAGATATTTATTTAAATGGAAAAAGACAAAATGTTCTACTGAAGAGCACATTTGCAATGCACAAAGAGCTCTGAGTCTCTCAAGATGCTCTTTCAAACAAATGTTGAGCATAGCTATAGAGAATGGTTTAATAATTTGCCTTGCAATATCGAGGGAAATGTACTCAATATTAAATTGCTCAGAAGACAAAGAGCTCAGGCAGATATTGCAGACGCCAAAAAAAAGACATTTATGAAATTCTAAGTTGTTTGACAAACATCTTCGAGATTACTCTAACAAATAAGAAGAAAATTCAGACAAAGAGACAACAGTTTAATATCAATTTATTTTATTTCTGTGTTTACTGCCTTGAAAATAATTCGAGAATAATAGGGCAGTAGAGATTATTTCTTCCCCAATTATGTACTCCTTTTGATTTTCTTTTCCATTCCCCCTCCCTTCACTGGCACCCAAAATCAACCAGTTATTTTTATCTTAGCTTCAAGTTTGGCTACCAGCATTGATCAGTAGTACATCATAAGCAACTTCACTCCAATGCACACAGACAACTTCCATTGAAGGAGAGGCGGCCAACAGGTAGTATAAGAGAAAAACCCAACAGAATGCACATAAAGAAAGCAGAGGGAAGTATAACCTTATTTAGATAAAATTCCTCAAATGTCTGATTTCTATTACATGTGTGGTGAGTCTTCACAGGGCGCAAAGCTGCCTTGTGCAGGGCTCCAACAAACACAGCTCCCCCCGTGGGAGGACAGGATGCAGCCTGACATGGGACTCAAGATAGGTTTTAACAGCAGAGCAGTGATTTTAAGCCCTCCACAACTCTGCCCAGCCAGAGAATTCAACATATTCACTGATTCCTGCATGACAGAAAAAAATGTCTAAAACCTTTATAGAGCCTCAGGATGCAGCATTACACACAGTTAACTGATGGCTGGGCAGTTTTAACGCACCTGCTCATCTCAAGGATTGAGTGTTTTCATGGAAGACAGAAGAGAGCCGTGTAAATTGCAGGTGGGACCACACAGTAAGTCAAGGTGACACAGATTTTTGCTGGAAAACAACATCCTCCACCATTAGATTTAATTTGACTGAACTGTAAAAGAAGATAAGAGCTTGAGAAGGAGGCAATTTTCTTCAAATTTTCTCAGTATCTCAAGAGCAGACAAAAGTAGCCATTCCAGAATTAATCCCAGCAAAGAGAGGTAGGTTGTTTGGCTGCAGGGCAGCTGGCAAGAGAAAAGGCAACAGTGGTGTAGCAGAACAGCAGAACATGAAGATGGGTACAGCGTAGCACCACTTTCTGACATACCCCTTTCCCCACCTCCTTTCCAATTCCCATAAAAGCCTTCAAGCAGACATATGCTGACTTCAATGCAAGCTTGCTCATATGAACAGGACTGAGATTAAACTCCCTTGGTTTGGAAACACCACTTTACAGTGAAAAGGTAGGCAAGGGTAACTGCAGAACTGACAGTCAAGCACTGAGACACCTTATTCCTCTCTCAGTGGCCTGTAAAGAAAAGTCACTGTGGCTCAGCATAAGGACTTCACCCTCCTATGTCTATACCACATATCCTGCACCATATCCAGGTTAGAAAAGAAATAGTGAGTAATGGGGACAGGTCTTTGCTGATGGGATGCCCATGGGCCCAAACAATGAACAGCCCAGCAAGGACCAGGCAATGGGCTGATATGCTGGCAACAGTTCCCTCAACGACACGCCGGGAATCTTAACGCACCTCAGGAAAAGCCATAAAATCAGTTATGAGGCATCAGAAAGGAGCAGGAGATATGCCTGGTTGACTGGATCAGAAAGAAAATGGGAGGAGAGTGCTGTAAAACTGACTGCATTAGCTTCCTACAGCAATTCACCTGGCCAAAGGCGCCTTGAGAAGATGCTTCATTTGAGAGCTGCAATGAATTAAATGTGATTTGGAAAAGGCCTGTTATTTGGAAGAGTCTCACCATATGTCAGCAGTAGGATGCAGCAAGTCCCTGACATACTAAGGGATCCACCAGTGTACTATAGAGAAGGGCAGACCTAATGTACACCAGAAGCGATTGCCTTGGACAGCAGCACATCACAGCCCCCAGCTCTCAAGCAGAATGCTCCACAGCCCTGAACTGCCACCAGGTGACCTGATGTGTCACTGGCGAGTCCCTGTGCTGCTCCTCAGGAATATGCTTTCACTCTGGCCAGGCCACCCCGCACCTGTCTATTTGGTGGGGCTCCCAGTCCAGCCAGAGCTTCCTGGGACTCTTCCCTGTTGGGGATTTCACACTTTCTTGGCCAATCATTTTGTAAACAAATGGAAAAAGCAAGGGCCAAGTCAAATACTCAGATTGCCAAGGACACCTTACATAACTGCAGAGGTGAAAAGTACAGAGTCTTGTCCCTCTGCAGAGGAGGAGTGTTTACCCACTCTCAGCAGCAGCACTGGCACCGCAGCTGCGTCATTAATAAATCATCAGCTTTGCTCCTCGGACCAGCCAGCAAGGGCTGGAGTCTGACACTAGCTCTCAACTGATTGGAAAGTTCCTGAAAACAAGCATAACTTAAAGAAACAAACTCTAAAAATTAATATATATGCATTTTCAAGGAAGACTCACACATAAAATCCTTCTTAATTTTTGTAACTGCTGAAAAGCAGCAAACAAGTTATTGAGATTAAAAGACACCATATCACTGTGGGGCTGCCTACAGAGAGCAACCAAGTGCACCTGACCTGAAAAGCCAAGAGGAAACAGGGCACCTTTCCTCGTCTTTTCTATACCCTGTCCATGCTCCTCCTCTTCTGGGAATTGGTTTCTTAACATCAGTGAAACATTTTAGTTTCTATCTTTTCTTACAGTCTGACACACCTTGAATTTCCCTCTTCAGGGAATGGGGAAAACAGCACTACTAGCAAGAGGGGCAGTGAGACCCCTGCTCTGAAGCAGCAGGACATAAGAGTTAGCAGTGAGAAATACCCAGAAAATCAACAAACTAAATCAGTTTAAATAAAAGGGGGAGAAAGAAGAGTGGTAAAAGGTCTATAAATTCAAGCAAGAGGAGAGAATGAAGGCCTGGCATTCCAGTAAGCTAAAAAAACCCCCCTTTTCTTTTTGCTGAAGGGCTATCTATCCACTTCGACCAGGTATTAGGAAACTTCCAGATGATCTAGCAAAAATAGCAAGAAATGTAATGCAGCTACGTTTATCTCAAATGGTAGCTTATGGAATTAGGCAGCTAAATCACAGTTATGAGAAAAGGTAAGACACATTAGGATGTCTTATTACTTTCCCTGAATACCATATTCATTCCAGTACTAGAATATAGGATGGTGGTCTCGAGAGTACTTATACCCTCTCAATACTTTGTTGAAGGAGTAGATAATTATTCTCTTCCTTAAGACAGATTCAGCACCGACTAAATAAAATTCTAGGTTAATTTCAAATTAAAATACTGCCTCTAGGTTTTCCAAGGCATATATCCATGACTTTGGGGGGAACACACACACTAGACTCCCTACCATTTATTATATGACAATGACATTGGAATACCCTGACAATCTCCATGGGACCTGTCTTCATCCGCATCATGAGTAGATGCAGTGATACCAACCCCAATTACATGACCACATCTACTATTTCGCACAGCCTTTCCCAGACAGTGAATGGTATTTCTTTTAACCCTTACAGTCAGTTGTCAATACTCCAACAGATGTTCACCTACCTCCTGGCCTGAATGCAAGCTACTCACTCCCTTTTGGGCCTGTGCACAGGGCTGGCTCTACAGGATCACATTAGGAATGGTTCTGTTAAAATTATTAATGGATTTCTCGGTCTTCTTGTGATACTAGACAGCATTACTCCCACTCTACACAGAATAAACTGAGACCAAATATGGTTGAAGAGTTGAGAAGTGCCTGCAGTTTTTGGCTGCAGGTGTCTGTCCTCCTTTCACTTTGCCCTTGCATCCATGTGGCACATGCAAATGACTCACTAGACACCTACTGCTCTTGGGATTTGGGAGTCCACCTACCTCGTGGCTAGCAGCAAAGATGCCAGTTTCAGGGACCCACTCACTGGTTTCCAGAGAAGAGGTGAACACCTGACCAAGAGGCCATCTCCTGCCAACTCTGCCACTGCCTGCCTCTCTTGCTGCACCAGCACCCTTTGGGTGGAGACCCGACCCCTCCACATGCCACTCCTCTCTAGAACACTGTCTGTGATGTTCACACACTGAGGCACAGGGAAATACAGGGCTGGAAGAGAGCAGACACTAATGTTGTCTGGACAGCACATCTCCAATACATTTTCCTCAACTCTTGGCTCCTACCCAGTTCACCTGGCCAAACTCCCACCATGTCCCAGCTATCTTCCTCTCCATTTCCTCACCTTCAGCCTCACCTCTTCCCTGCTCCCTGCTCCAGCACCTGACACCAGACGGAGCTGTGTCTTTGGTCTGAAGCCAGCTGAGTGTATGTGGAGCCTGCCTGCCTGCACACAGCCTCTGCTAGACGTGCATAGATGGTGAGTTTTCACACTTACAAAATGACCAAATTTGGGTGAAATTTCACAAAAATAGCAGAAGGTGAATTACTGTTATCAGAGCAACCCTTCTGGTGCTGGATCTCAAGGTTCAGCTATAAACAATGAGAAATCAAGTTTATTATTGATCCAGTTTAAAAAAATGTAAGGAAAACCAAGGTATTTACGTCTCAATTGTTTTTCAAAGATGGTTGAAGTGTTTCCCCAAAACTTTAAATAAACACTCTGAGTCAGTAATTGAAATGTTTCAGCCCAGATAATTGCATTTTGAGAGACTTACAAACCACAGAAAAGGAGGACATTATTTGGAAAGTGGTGGGGAAGATTAAATCCAGGTGATGATGATGGCATACTGTTTGTTGGTAATAAAACACTCATGTTTGCCTCATCAACACACCCAACCAAAGGCTAATGATCACAGCAACTCCTAGCATTTATGGAGCAATAAAAGTATTTAAACACAATGGCAGTAAGCAAAACATCCATGTTAAAAATGAAATCTGCCGGGCCATTCACCGAGAAGTACTTTCATACAAGCAGTTGTTACATGTTCAAAGCTGATGCACTCCACTGACAGAATAAAGAGTTACCAAACAGCATTTTAGAGAATATAATGCCTATATGCACATAAACATCATTTCAAGGCAAACACTTTGTTCTACTTCAAACTGCATTGAAAGGGATCATGTACTAGTGTACCAAGTCTTTGCAGAGTCACAGCAGAGCCCCAATGATCTATACAGAAAGAAAAAAAGTCATGACTTGAATTGACCCATTTGACTTGAACAAAGACTACTTTAATTTGTTTTCTTCAGCATTTTGAAGATGATACTTTCCCACCTTTAACTCTTAGTAGGGAAAAGAAGTTCATCAAGTATTGACAGGCTATTACAACATCTAGTATAACATGTGCAAACTCTCTTGGAGAAAGGAACCACTTTTGTTTACTTGTTCTTTCTTCCCCCTAAAATTTCTACAGGAGACAAGCAGGCTCGACTGCAACAGTGACAAATGGACAACTTTCAGTGTTTTATCTCCTGGAAGCCTTCACAGGTTTGGCACCATGCTCATCTGTTTCTCAGGAGAAACTAACTCAGGGTCTGAAACACTGTTCTGCAAACAGGAACCAAAGTACAACATAATTTATGACTTTCCTTTGTGGGTAAAGTGTTTTCACTGCCTGCACCTTATCTGGGCAGCAGTCACAAGACAGAGATTCCCATCAAACATCTTTCTGTCCAATGTTTCCTTTTGTTTGGGTGCCAGGAGGGAAGAGGCGGGATGTGGTCAGGAGCCAACAGCACAGCCAAGGCTTCCATCACTGCTTTTTATGCCAAGGTGACAACAACCAAGTGAGAAACTCTAAGTGAAGATTATACCACCTTCTCCCTCTCTGCTCCCAAGCAGGAACAGAGAGACCAGAAGTGCTGAGAACTTTCCTCTCCGGAGCAGGAAGGAAAAGACCACAACCACCAAGACCTCAAAATTGCACGCAGACTTTGAGAAGGTACTCAGCTCACCACCTGGCCTGGCAGAGTGGCTGAACCATGTTTTCATTACTCCCAGGAGACTCATTCATCACAGATACTTTAGAGGACTTTGGTTTAAATATTCTTTATAAATGTCGTAAGGCTGAAGAATACATTAAACTAAAACTCTACAAACCAAAACAAAGCTTTATGAAAGAAAAAAAAAAGCATAATGATCTCATGCTTTCCACAAGAGTGGCTCTTTCACAGCCAGAAACTATTCTGTATTTGTTTCTATTTTCTATTTGTCTGATATGCACATCATAAAGTGATTACAATAATAGTGGCATGTCAAATTCAACCTAAAGGACGTACAGGTTAGAATGTAGTATGGTCAGAAATGTTACTCATAATTGAAACCATCTTGATTCAGATTTTTCAAAAAGCCTTTGTAATTGCAGACAGTCTGGAAAAGAAGTATTTAAATGGCCAATTCAGTGGTTTTTTCCCCATCCTGCTGCTTTTCAGCGAAGAAAAATTGTGATGGATGAGTACCATTCATCAGGAGAAATAGTCAAAATATGACATCACTAACCAGCAGCTAGACAGGGTTTAGTCAACTCCCTTGTTTAAGCACTGGGGATTCAGTGTCTGGATGGAGGGAGGGCGAGAGGAAGCTTAGAGGATTCTACAATTTAACAGTAACATGTTAAAAACATTTTAAAACATTATAACCATTTAAACCAGGCTGTAGTAGCTAGCACTATTCATCATGGGTTTCCAGCACAGCAGAGAGAGGGACTCTCTCAAACAACAGCGACTGCATGAAAGTTGGCATATGTAGCAATAAAAACTATTTTGCCATATTAGCAAGACAAAGACTAGAGTTAGGTCTTCTTTGTCAAGTGCAATCTAAGATCATGCCCAAAAGATACAGTTCCTGATATAAGCTAGCATTTACCTCCTACCACTCATTCACAGGGAAGCTTACAAAATATTACTCTTCAGGCTATTAAATCCTTACGCTATGCTACTTAGTAAATGAGTAAAACAATGAAAGCCAAAGGAAGAACTACTTTAAAAGATGTTTTCACATCTTTAGGTCAGTCTTGGGGACACATAAGCTGCTCTGTAGGGTAAGTATCAGCGTGTCAAAAAACACAGCATGGGAATGCAAAACTCATTAGGGATCCTCTAGAGGACCTGTGAGCCAGATGGAGCATCTCCCTGTGAGGGCAAAGCTCTGACCCCAAGGCACTGCTGAATCGACAGCAAGCACACAGGTAAAAGATGGAGGAGGTTGGAAGGGCTGCACTCATTTCCCTTCATTGGTAGGCAAGCCAAACGCTACAGAATCAATAGATTATATTTATAGGCAGACCAATCACATACAAACAGTGATATCTTTATAAAAGTACCTCCGTATCTCTAAAACTATGGCTTCTGACACAGAGATTGCTTTGGAAATGAGTTAAACATGAAGGCAGCCCAAGCACATCATTATTAGCTTTATAATTACAGAGTTTCATTCGTTTTTAGATTTTTAGATACCTTTAAAGTGGACTGATTACAAGTATCTTTCCTTCCTACAAAAGATGTTGGGGAATAGAGTAAATAATCTCAGTCTTCCTTGACAAGTAACTTCAGTACAAAGGGATAAACTGCCAATGGGGAAAAAGTATTTTAATAAATTTTAAAATCGACATTAAGATTACAGAAATGCTGTTTTTTTAAAAGGAAATTGTCTCCTTCTGTAGGTATCAACAGGATTTTTATTTATTTTACTTTACCATCCCACACTGAAAACCCAGTGTTTCATCAGTGGGTATTTATCTGAATTCTTCTCATCAATGGTAGTTTCAGTCTTAAAGTTTTAATGAATAGAAAATACCAAATGAGCTTTAAAATTCAACTGTGCTTTAAGAAGAAGAAACATCGTGAATTTTAAAGGTATGAAGGCCTCAGTAGAAGGTTCATCATATCTACAGCCACCCACCACACTGTAGACCGTGCTTTATTCATTTTCCCATGCTATAATCCTAAGAACAATGAAGGAGAGACAGTAAAGAATGGAGATGCATGCCTGAAGGACTCCCTTGGCTGGCTGTGTTTAACAAATAAAGTGTTCAGTTTTAACTAGTTAAAGAACATTTGATTAGCATATCATAGAAACCAAAGAAAAGGTAAGAGCTATGAAAAACCTTTTCAAACATCAAACAGAAATGAAACAAGCTTATAAATAGAGTTGCCTGCAAGCAAACAATTTCTGGAATGTACTGGGGGAAGCAAGGGAGAATCCCACAACAAAGGAGATTGCAAAAGCCAACCCAGTTTAACAAGTTGAATTACCAGTTTGGAGACTACAGGGAAACAACGCAAAAACACCAGAAAGTCTGATACAAAGAACTTTTCTCAGCATTTAATAAAAACACCAACATAAAGGCCAATTGCTAGGCAATTAAACATGGCTCTTTAGAAATGTAAAGCCTTCCACAGACGTGGTTAACTACTCAAGGAGTACTAGAATTAATGAGGAACTTCAGCTCTCTTGGAGTAAAGCTGAACAATTTCAGACATATCTGATCACAGTTGGAAAATGTTAAGCTATTTGAGTACCAGACAACAAGTTATATATCATCAAACAGCTGTCTGCCAATTTATCATCTACTTCTTGCAGACACACAAAAAGCTGATAACCTATAAAGATCTCAAAACCATGATTCTAACACTTTAAATCTACCTTTTGTGTGTGTTGTTAAAAACAAAGTCACCCATACACACCAGACCCTAGATGTAAAACGAAGTATTTTTCAGATCTCTGACTGCAGCTAAGAGGATGATGACAATCCTCCTATGATGGAAACGTGGTGGTTGCTACTGCTCTCCAACACCTTTAAAACCCCCACAAACCCCCTAAGGCTGTAGGAGAGTACAGGTAATTGAGATTTGCCAGTCTGGAAATGAGGGACTCACTTTGCGACATTTCTCCATGCCCGTGCACGGCCCAAGCTGGCACCATGGCTCATGGATCCAAGCAGAAAGCTGGTGAAGTCCCTCACCTTTTTGACGCCACACAAATACTCAACATCCCCAGCTCCCACTGCCTCTTCCCACAAGACAGCGGGATTGTCCAGGATGGCCCTGAGTAGCTGCACTGAGAGGTGTGGGATTGCTGGCGTTGTCTACAAACCTATGCTCATCTCTGAGGAACCAGCAGGAAAGCAGCAACCCTAACCAACCCAAACCAACCTCCCTTACCTTAGCACTAGCAGTTCCCACAAAATATGGGATGCGCCAGCCTGGACTTGTGTGTTCAAGTAATAAGCTCCACATAAGCACCTATTTAATGGACTTCAGATAAACATCATCTTCCGTTTGGAAAGGTAATTTATATACAAAACAAACTGCATCCAGTCTGTCTTTTGATCATGTTCACAAACAGATCAGGGCTAACACTGATATTCCTACATCTCTTTAGCTGCCTTATAGTTAGGAAAAAAATTAAATTCATAATCCAGAAGTTTAATTTTTCCTTTGTTTAAACCTAAAATAAAAATACAGGTGTTCCTTAAAATTAAAGTGCTTCAAGGACAGTGGAGTCAGATAAAAATATATTGCCTGTTGGCTAGTGCACCATCACCAGAGAAGTGAAAAATGCTATTCCAAGCACTACAGCCAGGAAGTATTTAGGACAGATATTCAGCCAATTTTAACTAACTCCTTTGCAACAAGTCAACAAAGCCCAGTATCTGTAAATGCTCAGACAACTTGTAACATAAAGGAAGGGTGAAGGTTTACAAAATTTCTAGCTCCTTTAAAAAAATATACAAAAGAACATAAAGGTAGAAGGTGAACGCATTATGCATTCAAACTTCAGTTAAATAAAAAACACTAACCTTCTTGAAAATAATTAAATCAGATGATAATGTACTTCATTAAAAAATCAGTTATGATGATAAAATGGGTAAAAGTACAGTGAAAGTAAAGTAGAAGTCTTACTTTGATGTCTAAATTAGAAATCGGTTGAAAATTCTGGGAACACAAATCCCAATTCTAATAAAACTTTCATATTTACATACGGCCAAAGAAGCAGGTAAAATTAATGCCCAGGAATCCTTTAAGATTTGTCTCTCAAGCTCTCATTGTAAGACCAATTTCCTTAGTCCAGTGTCATCAACAACAGTCACATTTGGGTTCACTGCAGCACACCACAGATGTGTTGATGAGTTCAGTGATATATAAATTTGGAATAGCAAAAAAAAAGAACATCATAAGGCAATTGAGTTCACATTTCTCTGTCTGCTTCTTAAAACAACCCAACCAAACAGCAACAACAACAACAAACTCACTTTTTATTACATTAAAGGATCAAAACTAATATTAAAACAGAAGTTTCAAAAAGAAGTGTGAAAAGTTCTAGTTGTGCGCCCTTATAGTTTTGCTAAATGGACTATTTAATACAATATTTACCACCTACATTTTTGATATGGTATTATGGAATTTGGACACCTCCTCTCCCCCAGTTTTCTCCTATTCCCCTTCCTGATCAATCTCAACAACAGCTACCAAGACTGGGGCAGATTTTGTTCCCCTCTGGCACCCTGTATTTCCCTCCGGAGTGCATGCTGGCGTAGCTGCCCTCCTTCTCTGCTGTTGTGGTCTCCAGCTCTTCTCAAACATCCGGATTTTTTGCGAGTCACTCACTTTGTTACAACACACGCGCATTGCCTCCGCACTCGGTAGAAGGTTACAATTAGGAACACTTCTGTAATTACTTAGATGAGCTGTTGTACACCTCTGAATTTGTCTTCATATTCTCAAGAGCAATCCGCAGACTCTGCTTCTCAAGAGCCACTGCAGCTGCATACAAGTAAATAAATAATTTTTTTTTTTGACAAATGATTCAGCGTTTAAGAAAATAAAACATCCATACTGCGTTATACCAAGGTCCATCTAGCTCGGTATCCTGTTTCCAAAAGGAGTCAGCAGCAGATGCCTAGGGACTTCTATAAGAACAAGGAAAGTATTTAATGATATATATTGGAAATATTTTTCACATATCCTTGATGGAAAACAGAGATGGAATTTTGACAGAAGAGGGGAAAAAAGCAAAAGAAAACAAAGAGTCCAACACACATACCCTTTGCAAATGCATGACACATTCCTTTTGAAATAAAAAGAGAACTGAGAGAAAGATAAATCTTACAGATTTCCTTCTTTTTGCTTTTTGTTTCTTAAAGAAGCCCTCGGGATCAAGAAAAAACCAGCAACTTACTTGCTATTCAAAGAAAGAGTTTAAGTACATACTGATGCACATCACTGGCCAGCTAATTTTGAAGAACCCTTGACTATCAGTGTCAATGGCTTTTCTCTTGTGAAAGGGCCCTCATGAAAACCTACTGGTAGGGATTCACATTATGAAATTCCAGATGAGAGCTCCCAAACAACTAAAATTAATGGATTTATAAATACAGCTTCAAAAAGTATATACCTCAGTCAGAGGGAAAGCCTTCCACTTAATGCCCTGGCTTGGACAAGAACCGTTGAGGCGCTATACTGGAAACAGGCTAACCAGGCTGCACTTAGAAAAGTACATGAAGTGTGGGGACAGTGAAGTGCCCCCTGAAATCAACAGGAGGTTTACAGTTGGCTTAGTTGAATATGGGATCAGTTGCAGAAGAAGTCATCCATGGGGACATATGCTGGCAGGGCTATGAAGTCACAGATGCAGAAACCAACTACTTTGATTACACTGTTAAGCTTCATATCTCCAGGACATCAGATCTGTGGTTTTTAGATCTGTGCTTTTCAGAAGCTCCAGCTAAGCTAATGAAATGTGGTGATGATTCTTGCTTATTTGGGAATGGGAAGAGAGAAGCATCAGGGTATGACAGAAGATGATGAACTTGAAGTTCAGAGAGCAAGAACCGGCAGGAAAGAGCAGAGCATTTCTAGCCAGTGATATGAGTCCCACCCATCAGTGCAGACACAGACTGGAAGGTGTGCAGCAATAACCTGGAGAGGGAGCTGACCACGAAAGAAAAGAACATCATGGATGCTTTGATCAACTACTGACTGACAGTGGAGACACAGGAGTGATGAACTGTGGAAAAAGCAATCACAGCCCCAGGGATGTATCAAACAATGACTGCCGAGGAAAGGCAGCCAGGCTTCTTCCTCTCCTGTGGTGACTCTACTTGCAATGCCACACATGCCTCTGGTCACCAGTGTCCAAATTAGCTGGATTAGACCTGAAGCAGGCATGGGCGAGGGCTGCCAAGGTGACTCAAGGAAAGGAAAGCCTGTCTTAGAAACAGAGAAACAGTGTGGCGGGGTTTTTTGACTGAGGAAAACATGGGCTGAGGAGAGGCATGTACTAGACATTTCATCTGTATATCTATATGTATGTATGTGATCTGTGCATTCATGGACTCCTAGGTGCACAACAAGGTGTGTCAGAGATTCAGCCTCTTCCAGATATTTTAAAATACTCTCATTTTTTAACAAGTGAGTACTGACAGCCATGCTCTGTATTTCCAAGATGATCTATAAATATTACCCAAAGAAAGGCTTGTAAGTACAAAAGTTGGTCTGTTTTTTCCCCAGCTATGTTAGCAGGTCTAATAGAAAATATTGTCTCTCCTCACTAACCTTGAACAGCTTAGTAACTTCTCCTACTTCTGAAAGAAAAAAAGAGAATAAGTAAAAGAACCCCAAAAAACCCCAGTTGCATCCCTTTCACAAAGAGGAAAACAAAGGGGTAGAGATGTTAAACAGTTTGCTTCAAATAACAGAGAACATCATGTCAAAAGCCACCATTTAAAAAAAAATCTTCCAACATCCAAGGTTATCTATGATGCAAGTGCTTATTATGACTTGTAGACTGAAGACTTACCATTTCAGCTCAAAACAGGCAGATTCAGGTGTTTTGCAAGAGGTGTGCTGAAATATAAGATGGATATCTTCTGATTTACTACTCACAAATCTTAAGATTAGTATGAGAGAAAGCCACTGCTGATTATAACTAAGATTTACAAATACTGTAAATGTTACATAAATTTTTAAGAGGTTTGCACTGCATCCTCAGACAAATGGAGCCTTATAGATAGAACGGAAAAAAATATCACCTTTAGGAAATTGTAATTACATAAAATTTAAGCACATCCTCTCCACCTTCTTTGGGGAAGGGAAAGCATGCTAAAGTTGCTGTATTCATACTGATAAATTATGGTTATCTATTTAAACTAGGGCTTTAATTAGACACAGTGTGCACATAAGAAATGCAAAATAAAAAAAAAAAATCAAACTAAATTTTAATAACGATCCTGCAGATACCATATCAGAAAGTTTCAGCCTTCCGTTCAGATCACTTGAGGGCTTTTTTTTAATTTTTCTTTGTCTATAGTTGCACAGTAATTTTTTTCCATATGATAATGCTGTTCTTCAAGCCAGTCTGAATGAAATAGCCAAGCCTGAGAACATGTAATACCATCTAAACACCATCATAACAACACTTATATTCCCATCCTCTATGTACCTGCTGGGTTTTTTATCATATGAGGAAATAATGAGTTTAGAGAGAAGGTTGTTTCATGTTACACGCAACAGCAGCACACCTGTCCGCAGCTTTCTCCTTTCTACGTGCCTGCTGTATTCTATGGAATTTCACTGAAAAACCAGCACAGTTTTCCACACTGTGCTGTCCTCTCTGTGGCCTTCTGCTGGTATGCACAGAGATGTAGAGCACCAGGGTCTACTGCTAGGCCCTGCTATCACACCTGTGTCAACCTCTCTTCCTTTGGGCCGCTCTAATCACATCTCATGTCAAGCCATAAAACTGCTTGAGATCCCAAGGACACTGGGAACAACAAAACCTGTTAGGTATAGCAGTTAATTAACTTCTGTTGAACTGAACCAAAAACCAATTTGTCACCGTTTCTTTATGGCGTCTAAAGATGCTACACATTTATTAACTTATTGCACTACTTTTTCATTTGATACTTCCACATCTATATCAATAAGTTAACCCACTAAATAGAATTTGGCCATGTATACAGATATATTACAAATTAATTAACCTTCACTTGCTACTTAATTAGCCAGTGATAACATTTCTCATTTCACATTAAAAACTTGCTGGCTACTTTCACACCCCTGATTCTCACATGCATTGCTGAGATGCGCAGCTGCTTTACAGCAAATCAAAGCACACCGAGATACAGCTGACACAGATCACAGTGGATCTTTTTGCAACATCCAGGACTGAAAGGCAAATAACTAATTAGAAAGAACAGCCTTATTTAATTACCTAATAATAAACTCCCTTGCTCGTTAAACACATTACATATATTGTAACAGCTGGCATACCAAAGTATCTGATAAAGGAAAACCTGCTTATATTACTGTTGGTACTTCAGGGAAAGCTAGATAAATGGGAATTTTTATAGTAGTACTCATTTAAAATACCATCTACATGTCAGATGGTGGAGGACTTAATTATACTGCAACAATGTCAAGGTCGGGTGAAGAAAGTAGGAGTAACCATCTCTTAGGCCAGCCCTGAGTGATGCAGAAGACCAGCGTACTCCTGCAGGATACAGGAACAACCCTAGAGGGCTGCTGCCCCAAAACCAAAATGAGATGCTATGAGATTAGGACAAACGGCATATGGTTCTTACATAAAACACAGTCACCTTTATTTCCAGGACAGTATGCTTTTTTTTTTCCTTCAAGTGGATGTCTAAAGAAAAGATGCCTCAAGAAACCTAGCAGCAGGGATGGTAACTGCAAACCTCCTCCTTCCAGATGAGCATTCACCACAGACTCTAGAGCGTTACATCTTCTCTTGCTCTCTCTTACCACCTGCAAAATTTCTGTGGTGCTTTCTACACAACAGCCAGCTTCAGTGAGGGGTGTCACCTTCCCCACCTATCATCCAGCAGCCTTTCACTGTCTTGCACACCCGTCTAAAATAAGACCTAAATCTGCATTCCTAGTGGAAATTTCCTTCTCTTTGAAGAAAAAGAAGTCATGGTAAGTACCAACAACTCAGTAAAATAAATTTGCTATTTGGAAAGATTGAATATGGAAAAATATCAAGAAAACCAGGCTCAACAAGCAAGCAGAGGCTAAAGGTAAGGGGGAATGGCTGTAGGCAGTCCTTTGCCACATCTCTGCCCAACACCAAGACCATTACTATCATTAAATGGGTACTGCTGCAAACACCGTCTCAAATGAAGGCAGGGGCATTACAGATTTGATTGCAAATCCCAAACCCCAGCTTCTTCATGGTTAACAGAGTTTTAAGGATCTCCTCTTGCCTGCATGCTCTAAGAACCTCTTTCATTTGGGAGGGCTTACAGGTCTCTCTCTCCCTCTCTTTCTCCAGTATTAGGCTACCTGTTTTTAAAAAGCTTGTAGGAATTTAATTATCCTTGAGACTATGATCTCTTTGTCAAATTTGGCTTAAACTGGCCAGTGGGTTTACAAGTAAGCAGGGGAGGAGGGAAAGAGAAGCAGACTGACTGTGTAAGCCTCATTTCCTCAAGAATCCAGGCTAAAAACAATTATAGCCAGAAGGTTCAATTAAAGAAGGAGACTCATAGACGTTTGCTGCACTTCAAACACAAACTGGTTCATGCATACTAATCAGTTAACACAGCTCTCACTGAAGGAATGAGAGTTTTGCACCAAATTAATATTTATATTGACTTAAACCAGGAACTGTGGCAGGCTGGAATTTCAACAGCATCAACATGTTCAGCATGAAGCACACAATCACCTTCATATTCCTTCATACTAACACTAATTTACTCACATGGTAAGATGCTCACAGTATCTTCACAGCAATATCCACACATCTCCAACTCCGCACATGCAAATCCCATGCCTACATTTTTAGTAATGCTGACACGTATGGTATGACCAGTGCCTTGAAGCACAGTGTAAGGCAAAATGCACGTGGGGAACAGCCTGCAATTTCATGACATCCATTATTATACACTAGTTAGAAAAATTACCATTAAGATACTGTTGGAAAAGCAAATATTCTACTCCCTTTTGTATCAGAAATCAACCAACTAGATGCATATTTCATAGCACTTGACAGATATTCATATGTTCACATCTGCAAATGAAGTAAGGCAGAATTACACTTTAGAGGAACAAGACTTCCTTGTTGTAACTTGTTTTTTCAAATGCATATTCTGGTTAATTTCTAGCTTTAAAATCTTCATAAAGCTGTAGTAATGGTTGGTATTTTAATGTAAATTTGCAAAAGGTTGTCCATCTTTTTATTTTTAGACAAGCTGGGTTCACTGCCATAACATTCCTGTGCCTAGAGAGATTTTCTTATTCATAGATGTATCATTCTCACAGGTAGAAAAAACAAGCCCAGTTACATGGGTCACAATTATTTCAAATTAATGAATTTACATTAGCTGTCCATGTTCCTAAGGGTGAACTCTAAATTACATGCTGAAAATGTTCATCCCCTTCTCGGTCTCCACAAGGGCTTTCTCCTGCTACAGAAGACAGTTTTTCCAAGTCTGGCCTATACCCCAGCTTTTTTCTCAGCCAGGTCATCACTGGGGCAAATGCACTGTCCACCTTTTTACTTAAAGCATTTGATGCCAGAGTTTCCAGTTAGTACAAGCCTCTCAGAAAGGCTTCACTCTGTTACCACAGAGAAGTCAGCAAGACCACTTGGAGCACCCTGGGATATCCCGGACTGTTGCATGGTGCCAGCAAATATGACACACCCCTCTGACATACCACTGAAAAGCCATCAAGAGTATCTAGGGCATCCCAAATAGAATCAGATGCCTCTGATTGGGCAACTGAATCAAGCCCAAAGATTCACATCCCATCCCCAGCAAATAAATACATATTAATTTTAAAGTGATGGCCTAATCCAGCAAAATGGCCTAATCTAGTTTTCTTTGAAAAAAACGCCAAACAATCATGATACATCTCTTGGCCTTCACATGTTATATCTAGCTTTAGAAGTTTGCTTTTGTTGAGTGTTTTACTCAGGTGGGGCTGAAGGCTAGGGGCCTGTTTGATAACAGCCAGTGGGGCTTGGTCCAGTGTCTGACATACCGGATTTTATTTTTTGGCTCACTGTGAACCAACAAAGAAGGTCCCAGCAGCTCAGTTAGCTTTGAATCACAGCTGGGCAGTTCTTATGGCCACTGCGTATCTGTATAGGTGCCACCAGCCTGCACTGGGTAAGCTCCTCTCCTGACAACACGTAAGGTGGTAAACAAACCTATTCAGTCAGAGGCACAGCTTCACCGTGGAGTGCTCAGGGCCCAAACTGAATTTCAAGCTAGAGTAAATAAACTAGATTTTTACAAATTTCAAAAGTTGCCTGGCCTATGGGACACGCAGGTGATGTGGCAGCAGCACACCTGATGGGCTGCTAGGCCAGGCCATCCCTGCGGCTGCCATGACACTGCACACTGCAGATCCCTTCTCACTGAAGCCAAGAAGTCCCGTGAGGAAGCAAGGGCTGAGGACTTGTAATACCTCACGAGAAAGGGAAGATCTACAGCGCAGTGACTGCACCAGGTCACCTGTCAGCCAGGAACATGGCATCAGTGCCATGCTGTGCAGCAGTGCGTGAGCCTGCAGGGTGACAGCTGCCCACAGGGAGCAGGACGTCACCCTTGGCTCCTTGAGCCACCAAGTGCACACAAGGGTTTGCACGACAGCTGCTACATCCCTCACATGTTTTTCATATGCAGTATTCCACTGATTCTCTCCTTCTTTGTTTTTACTGCTTGATGATTTGATCTTCCTAAGCATTAGGGCTATCTGACTCTTGAGGAACTGCTCATACCACCTTGTCACACAACTCATTAACAAAGCAGATAAGAAGACAGTTTATTTTCACCATTATTAATTTCTTCTTTATTGTGGTCAAGACCTTGCAGGAATCTAATACTGGGTGGCACACCATGCCCACAGCCAGAAGACAAACATCAAGGTCAAAGAAAAAGGATGCTTCAAATTTCCTTTTGCATTTCATTTGTGGGACTTACACCTCACAGCAGGCTTTCGATGATGTTCCAAGATCTCTAAAACCACAACAGTTTTCCTTTTATTGCAACAGGTTTCCAGGGAAGTCCATCTCCTCAAAAAAAGGTGCCAGTCTTCATATAAGGAGATAACGAGTTGGGAGAGGGCACAGTTGTCAAACAGACTTGCAAATAAACTCCCCAATTCTTGCTGTGTTGATTTTTAGATTTAAAATATCTTTCCAATGCTGCGTATGAACTGGACTAATAAACTGGACTGGTCTTGTCTCTACTAGGCTTTTCCATCAGGAAGCTCCCTGAGCACAACTTTGTGTTTTGTATTTTATGATGCAGTCAAAGTATAACAGCTTGGGAAGAACAGCTGACGCCTCAGCTGAGCGAATGCGACGTACACAAGGCCAAGGGGAAAAAAAAGCACCTGGAATGAAAGAGGAACCACCTGCCAGAAAAATAAAGGAGTAGGTGGGGAGACCTGGAGAGAGCAAGCCTGTGGGAACAGTGAGTGACCTGAGTTAATAGGGAGCGTGGGGGAGGAGTGGGCAGTGAGCAATTGCTCTTGTGTTCAAAATCCTAGTGATGGGATGAGTCAGAGGCTCTGATTGAATTTTGCCTTCACTACACCCACAAACTGGTTATTATAAGGCTTAGGGGAGCATGGATTGGTGCAGCAACAAAAACTACACAGTGAATTGATGCGTATATGGAGCACCTCAGAGTGCCTGAAAATCTGAAGAACATCTGTCAAACACCATGCCCTTTCATACAAGGTTTCCTGTGGCCATAACTAATCTGCCTTGCTGCTCTTCTTTGCGTAATAAGATTTAGACTGATAATCGGGTGGCAGCTCCATCTGATGTGAAGAGGTATGGCATAGGACCTGGAAACGCTCTTTGCAAGTCTCTTCTGGAAGCAGGAAGCTCCAAGAGTTAATTCAACCCCATAAGACCACTGCCCAGGAACTACTACATACTCCTTTAGTCCTTCAGGACAACACAGTTCAGTGAACAAGAAGACAGATTTGTATTACCTCCCTCAGTGACTGTTCTTTAACTGCTTTTGCTTTCAACCATTTCTGCTCCTAGTACTCATCCTCCTCCCCAGGCCAGGGGCCAGGAGACCTGCTCAGCCAGCTCTAACACCGAAAGCAGCAGCGGAAACTGCACTGGTAACACCCCCTCATTCACATCTGGAAACTGCACTGGTAACACCCCCTTGCTCTCATCAGGCAGCCCTAACAGGCCGGAGGAGGCCCAGGCTGTTGTGACATATCTGCTCGCAGAAAGCACCTGCTCTGACCTCTGAGAGGATTTGCCACTGAACCGCACCACTGGGAAGAGGGGCTTCCCATGAGTTCAGAGAGAAGGAAGACCTGGGTAACTCAGTATCCAACTGTACTCTCCTCTGAAAATGGAACTTAAGTTATAACAAGATGCGCAGTTTTAAAATCTGGTAGGTCAGGTGGTGACAGGTGATATTAGTGACAGCCAGGACAGCTTCGTGCTCTTGGTGCTGCTGCTGAGAAAGACAAATGAGGAAACAAAACCGGGCCTTGAAGGAGACACCTAGCTTTTGCAGCAGGCTGTGTAATGAACTTCAACTGGTTCAACTTCTCTGCTCTTCACAGCCTCGGTCTGAAGGCAGAGACATGGGCAGCAGGTTAGGACTTGCTCCTCCAAGCTGACTTGATGGCTAGTGGCCCTCTACCACAGCAGCCAGCCCTTGGCTCAACCCTGGCAGTCCACCGGGGCTCCTGCAGGTTAAGCACCACAGGTGGCTGGGATGAGCTGTGCCTCCAGACTTTGTTCTGAGATAAATCAGAAGTGTTCCTCTCAGGAGAGAGACAAACCTAGTGAGGAGCATGGTGCCCTCTGCAGTGATCAAACATCAACAGCCTTTTTAATAATAAAAAACTTAAAAAAAAAAAAGGTTAAAAAAGCTAAACACCATGTAATACAACAGCTAAAGGCTTACTGCAGTTTCTCTCTATACCAATTTAAGCCAAGCTCATGGATCTTTAAGTGTGTCAGCCCAGCAGTTCATCTACTAGTTTTTTAATCTTACCTTCCTTTTAACCCTTCCAAAACAGAAGAGCTGGCATGGAGACAGCTGCATGAAGAGATCCAAGTGAGACAAACAGAAAAAAGGAAGTATTAAATGAACTTGTGCTTGCTGAGGGCTACAGGGGAACATAAAGAGTTTTTTTCAAAAAACAAACAAGAACAGGTGACTGAACACACAAGGAATACTAAGAGTCCCTAAGCTCAGAGATAAAGGAGGGGTCTTAAAAAAAAGCTTATCCCTTCTTAAACGCCTTTTACCCCCCTTTATGCAAGATGGTGCTGCCTAAATTTGTAGTTTCAACTTATATTTAATGCAGTTCTTCCCTTTCCTTTGGATCAACTCAAGTTGCATGGCTGCATGATCACCTGAACAGAGATAAAATTGGGAAGCTAGCTGTGATAGGCCTGGATGCAACCACCTCTTTTTAGCAGCTGCTCTCAGTTGCATGGATTGAGTACAAGTTAAAATATAGTCTCAGGAAACAGAATGGCATAATTCCACGCACCACTTTATTCTGAGTGCAAAAATTGCCATAGCCTGAAAAATCAGGGCCTTTGGGAATCATACCTGTCCTGGGAACAGCATTTTCACAAAGCAGATTTAAAACCTTCTCTCACAAGGCTTCCTTTGAACTCACTGGGGAGAAATATGCCCCTTCCAGAATGAAGTCAGTGGGAAAAAAAACCCACCCAGATTCATCCTTAGGACAATTCAGAGGAGAATCTATTCTGTTTTCCAGTACAAGAACTGGGGGCATCCATGAGATGGGGAGGTTTGAAAAGAACAACAGAAGCTGGTTTTCACACTGTATGTCATGAAGTTGTGGAAGTCATTGCTGTGCGTGTTGAATGTGAGCATGGTTAAAGAGCAGGACAAATCCAGTGGGAAGATGGTCACTGAGAGCTTTTAGGTACAAGCATACCACGTCTGGCTCTCAATGTCACTGGGCAGCACAACACTAGGAGCCAGCAGAGCACTCCAGGAAGCCACTGCATGTTTACACACCACCTCCAAGACATCCATTACTGGCCATTACTGGGTCACTGGGCCAAACGGGGCTTTGGTCTGCCCCAGGGTGGCCATTGATATTCTGAACACAGAGGGAGCCCACAGAGTTAATTCAATCAGAATTAACTCTAGAGAGTTAACAGAGTATTCTAAAACTGGCCTTGATCAGCACTTGCTCTTCATGCCCACACTTTGTGGCAACTCAGACATATGAAAGCTTCTGCCAGGTAGTGTTCTCAGACTACCTGGAGATTACTGGACATTTTACAAGAAAAACAGAGGTGGGTGAAAAAGAAAGTATGCATCAAAGTTGTTGTTCTGGAGGAAGAGTGAGACCTGGATTCTGTATCCTCCATCTGAAAAGGTTCACCCTGCAAGTTCCACATCCCCAGAGCCCGTAACTACTGAAAAGGGCAGCCTATCCCCCAACATCCTGCTGAAACTGGGTCACTGTGCAGCAAAGCAGGCAAAATTCAAGGGCCCAGGAGGTATAAGCCACTCTGTTGCCCAAGAGAAATTACTTTGCCCATTTCAGTCATTCTTTCCCACCAGCTGTGGGCACAGTCCTTGAACTCACCTTGTCTTTGAACAGTGTCACACCACATAATTGAGTGATGGACAGAAATTCAGCCAGCTAGGACAGTATAAACACCCATTTAAATGCTTTCTAGTATAGACAAAACTAGCCAATCTCCTTTCCATGCTCATCTATAGTCTGATCAGAATACTTCACCTGCCAAATGTGAGCAGGTATTACTTACTTCTAATTGTGAAATGATCCTGAGTCCCTGACATTTGTAAAACATTCAGAGACCCACAAAAAGAATCACAGGAAGACAAATGATTACCTACTGCCTCCCAACTCTGAGCTCACTCTCGTACAAACACCCTGCTCACTTTATAAAGCCTTTTTTTCCCCTTTTCCTAAATAAAGCTGAGACTATCTTAAAAAGATTATTTTCTGTTCCAGATCTTTCAACATAGTGGATGTTCTTAAAATTTCTTTTTTTTTTTCCCAGTAACCTTTTTAACTTGGTAAGCAAGTCTGTGCACAGATTTCAATTACTTTTTATTCTGTGGTGCCAAATGAGACCAGATAGACATATTCTTAAAAGGCTTTCATGAAAATACAAATGACCAGTTCACAGTAGTCTGCTGGCTCAATAAATAGAAGAGTTAGAAGTGTTTAGACACTAGTGAAAAACCGAAAAAGTTATCTGGAGCCCTAAAGAAGCTTTTTGCTTCCTTGTTACCACCATAAAACTTGCAACAACAGTATCTTCAAGATACCTTCTCTGTTACCTGTATTAGCGTAGACAACATATCCTTCTAGTAGCTGACCTATAGAAAGGGTATGAATCTGAGTCAAGAAACAACATCAGGACTGAAAATTCAGACTTGCTTGCAAACGTAAGAGTTAACTCTAAGCAAAACACACATGATCGTATCTTCTTATCTGCCAAGATTTCCCCTTTTCCCCCTCCTAAACATCACCACTCATAATGTGCTTTTTTTCTTTTATTATTCCAATTTGAATACAGCAAAGTGTTGCATGTTCTTGCCCTCACACATTATATTATGTATTAGTATTCCTTTGAAAGGATTTTGTTCTTTATAACTAACAGGACAAGAAAGCCTGGAAAACAGACTTGCTTATAGTGTTCAACTTGGAGGGATCTAAATCTGACAGATTAAGTGTTATATATCAACGTTATTCACTTTTAAATTAAGCTACTTCAACCCAGGGAGAAGCCTAAAATCATAAATGAAGCAGTCTCTGAAATTCAAACTTTTGTGTTAGGCAGGTCACTTCACAGACCCTTCTGAAGGCATCCAAAGGGGAGCCTGGAAGGGCTCCAAAAAGGTTTCAGGATGGTTATGGCAGCAGACAAAGCTCTGGCTCTGGCAGTGCTTCCTCAGCACCCTTTATCTTCCCACCCACCATCAGGGCTCAGGGCCCTGCCAGGAAAGTTCCCCTTCGTTCACCTCAAGCACAGTGAACTGGATTAGCCCAGAGACACTTTCATCCTCACATTAAGCTCACCAAGGTCGCTTGCCCAGTACAGTTTTGGGTGTGTTTGTGTGGCCACACTGGCTGACCCAGTCACATGGGGCTTCTGCTGGAGGAAGTCTCATTGCTGGCAGCGATGCTGTGGCCAGCTAATGGGCACACATCTGTCCAACTGCTACACCCACCAGGTGCACAGGGATGATCCACCTGCATCCTCCTAAAACACCACAAATGCCCTGTTCAGAACAGAGAAAACTCTGTCCTTCACCAAAGAGGGAGAAACAAATGCTGAGTTTCCTCTCAGAAGCCCATGCAGCAGAACCTGGCTTGAAACCAACAGGTTTCTGGCCTGAATCTGACCCAGGCTCATTAGTCTTTAGCTATTTCTGTCTAGCCTGGAGCGTCTCACAGATGAAGGATATTCAGAGCCCAGACAGTCTTCTACAGTGAGCATTTTAGCTCCTCAAAGCTGTAATCAGTCCAAGGAGTTGCTGTTGCGACTTCTGCTGAGTTTAAAGTCAAGTATTGCAAGGACAGGTATTGGGAGCCAAAAACGCTTTCTCAGTTAAAAGCAAACAGGGTCCATCAAAATCTGTTGACCTTTTACTTGGAACCACCGGAACTACAAATACACTTCTTTAATACAGGAAAATTTGGATTATGATGCAATTACATTACTCCAGAAGCCCAGCCTAAGGCCACAGCACTGTCACAGGCAGAAGTGATCCAGTGCTCTGCTGGCACCACATAGACCTTCTCTTTTCTGCAGCAACTACAGCAGCAACTTATGTTTCCAGCCTGGTTCACTGCACAATCACAAAGATAGCAGTGGGAGCACAAAGGAGGGCACGGTATCCATAGAAGCAAGTGTGCCTGGCTGAGATTACATCCTTTGGCCCAAAAGCCAGCTTTTGCTAGATTAGAAAAATCTAGCTAGAGGAAAAAAGGTTACAGGAAAGCTGGTGTGAAGGCGCTTCTGGTCACACAGTCATAGGATAGTTGAAGTTGAAAGGGTCCTCTGGATGTCATCTGGTCTAATCCCCTGCTCAAGCAGGATCACCTAGAGACAACTGCCCAAGGACTATACCTTAGACAGTTTTTGAGTATCTCCAAGGATGGAGACTCCACAACCTCTCTGGGCAGCCTGTGCCAGTGCTTGGTCACCCTCATAGTGGCAAACAGTTCCCTGATGTTCAGAAGGATCCTCCTGTGTTTCAGGCTGTGCTCATTGCCTCCAGTCCTGTCACTGGGCAGCACTGAGCAGAACCTGGCTCTGCCCTCTTTGCACTCCCCTGCAGGTACTGATATACATTGATGGGATTCCCCTGAGCTTTCTCCAGGCTGAACAGTCCCAGCTCTCTGAGACTTTCCTCATGGGAGGGATGCTTCAGTCTCTTCATCATCTTTGTGACCTTTCACTGGACTCTCTCCTGCAGCTTCACATTGGTGCTCTGGTAGTCTGATCCAGCTGGCAGATACTGATACCATGCTCCCTTGTCTGTGCTGGAAATCTGGAGAAGATGGCATGCAGGGGAGCATATGTCCCTACCCAAAACAGGGCCTCTTTTGATCAATCAGTGTGTAAAGGAGATTCTGTCCCAGAGTGCTGTATCTTGTGTTTGACTGACTTCTAAGGGAGCAGCTGTAACTACCAGGCACCACCTGAATGTAATGTAACTCCATCATAGACTAAAAAAAAAAAAAATTCTGTCTTTTCTGGGTAGAAAGATGTTTATCCAGAGACTAAACAAAATTTATTTTTACAGCAGGTACACCAAGCCAACACAGTTAAAAGGCTAAGTCTCCAGAGCTCAAGATGCTATGTAAATAAATGCTAAATAATTGCCTGCATTAAACTGTGGTTTAATGTTCAGCAAGGAAAATAACCCCTGTTTTTTTTAATTAAATTCTGATTTTATCTATAATTCCAGACTGTTCTGCTTGTTTATTTACACGAAAAGTCATCCCACTTGTTGAGTGCCAAAGCCTTATTCTGAAACTGTATGATTAATACCAGTACTTCCAAAAGCTACGTATCAAATAGATTTATGCGACTAACCTAAGTCCCTGAGCCGGCAATATAAGCAAACGGAGCTAACCAGGCACACACATTCTTGCGTGGATACGTCGATTTACAAACTCTCTTCCAAATAACTGAGATAATGACTGTGAGGACACCAGTCAGCACAGCCCAGAGCTGTGCACTCGCAATGGTCCCAAAGAGTTTCCTGTGCACAGCGGGATCAGATAACACATGGAAGTGCACAGCTCTGACTCATGCTCAGAGCCAAGGACCTGCAGTTGAAGGCACTGTCGTCCCACTATTGGATTTCCCTCCACCAGTAGCAGGGCTGGCAGGAAGAAATCTGTGCCTCCACCTCTGCGGCTTCAGGCCACAATCTGAATTCTTGGTATAATCCCATCTTTCCCAGCAATTTAACCCATTGGATTCAACTAGAGGATGCAAGACGGAAGGCACAGGTACATGCTCTCTTCTGCATGAGAGAGGGTGATGATGGGCAGTGGGACAGAGCAGCACTACATCAGCCCCCAGAGCTGGGCTGGGGAGGGCTGGCCCTTCAGGATAGATGTCCTCCCACACAAGGTCAAAACATGGCTGCTTGCTTTAACTACATTTTTTTACACAGTTTACGACTTCTCTCCACTGAGCAATGATGCTGGTTGTCAGTAAATTATCCACTGTGATCCCTCAGGATTTCTCTTCACAGTATTATTAGCTTAGTCTGTGACTCCAGTTTTTATTTGCAGACAATAACCATCCCTGAACAAAAGTCTCCAGCTTGAATAGCTGGCAACTCCACTGTGAGTGCCCAGCACTACCAGGAAGAGCGATGCTCTTCTCAGGCATCAAGGACAGGTGCATCACTGCTTTGGCCAGGATGATGCAGCAGCGGCACCTCTTTCACTGCAGATCCACCGCCCTGCCAGCCCAGGGGTGACTGAGTCCTGCTGCTTATCTCCAGCCTCCCAGCCACAGACCCGAGACTTTACAACACATAAAAATAGACCTGCTTATTTTTTGTAAAATCAGAGTATCTGCCCACTTGCTGCAGACATTAGTCTGCTTGTTTCAAGAAAAATTATCCCACTGGCAGACAACCAATATACAAGAACATCTACAAAGAAGCTGTTACAGTTTATCATGCAGTAATCCATGGATTAAGGTCATTAATAGCCCTCGATGACATACTGCCATGACTCCAAAGGTGCTCTTCTGGCTTACAGGACATACAGAACATAACTCCCTCATAAACATTTCCCCTGAGATACTGTCTTCTAAATCTTCAAAAGAAAAGAAGAAATGAGAAAAAATAGAAGGCAGATGCCTGGCACAATATCTTGCATTGCATCAAAAAAAAAAAAGTTATAGTGGAAATAAACCACCTTGAGTTTTCTTCTCTTTCAGAATGATGTTTTCACAGAAAAAGAGCTCTTGGTAAGTGAAATTTTGATCCTCAGAGCTAAATTTAAAAAGCAAGCCAATACATTCTTCCATTCCCAGAAGATAACGCCATAAGTAAAACTTTCAAAATAAAATCTGAAATGCTCAATTCTACCCTTTAATTATTGATATGAAATAAGCTTTCTCCTTCTGTTGACACAAGAACACAAATATATCATCATGGAAAACACTGTGTACTCCTCAAATCCCAGGGGGTCATTAATCTTCTTTTATGCAGAACATGAACTATTTTCACAGAACTTTTTAAAATAGTTTTCTAAAGCATGCCTGATGGCATTAGGAAGTCAGAAGAAGCTTATGGCCTAACAACATAATTGCTAAATATCCTCCAAAGGAGAGAATCCCTTTGCTCATCCTAAACTTATGCTCATATCTGCACTATCTATACATGTAATTACCAATCCTGTTAACTTACCGGAGTCTCCAATACCAAGAGTAAACAACCCCTTGTGTCAAAACTGAAGTAATGGATAGACTTTTCTTACTTATACTGATCTAAATGAAAAAATCTGCATTCTTTCCATATGATTTGTTTCTTTAGGACGCTGGGAATGGCCTAGTACTGTGCCACTGTGTATTTTCCTTTACCATGAAACAATTATAATTCATAAAATGTACTCGGAAGAATACAATTGTCCTACCAGCTGCAAGCAATTCTGTATCCCACAGTCACATGCAACTTTTGTAAACAACATAGTGTCATTTGAAAAAAAAATCCTTAGAAAGAAATTTTAAAAGCTTCAATAAACAAATGTTATGATAAACAACATTTGTTTCAATATACATCTTATCAAGAACAAATCGCTTTCTGATTAACCTGGTTTAGTTGTAACTCATCATTTCACATTTTACTTTCACTACAATGTAGTAGCATTTTCACTACACATGCAGTTTCTTTTTCTTACCTTTAAGGAATCAAAGCAGGCAATAACTCTTCCATTTTCAACCTGGCAACTTTTAGGGGGGTGTGCAAATTTGCATTCTTCATCAGAGCGCGAACAAGTTCCCCTCTGAAACTGCCTGCACACTTCTAATGTCAGCCATTTCGTATCTCTTACGGGAGCAACATTCAAAGCCATGATGAGAAGCTGATTTTGAACTTGTAAGCTGCTGTCAGGTGAATTATGCAGAAGAAATTTCCAAAACTAATGACAAAGGAAAGGGAGAGGGGGCAAAAAAATCAGAAAAAAAATAACTTCAAATCTAATTGAAAAGAAAGTTAAAAAAACAAACAGAGGGGGGCAATTAACAATGTCCAACACACACAAAGCAGAACAAGCAGAGAAAGTTTATCAGCAAGCAGTCACTCATCAATTGTTAAGTCCTGCTTGTAGACTTTTGGCTGGGAAAACACATGCTCAGTCGCATTTCTGTCTGTAAAACACGTGGGTTTGTGGATTGTAATCACGGATGCACCGGTTTTAAGCCGAGGTCCATCAATGCAATGGCACTCCTTGATAGAATAGCAGTCCTCTGATGGTTGCTTGCCGGTATTGAGTACACGAGAAAAGCAATGCAGTCATTTGTTCATGTCCCAAGAATAATAATAATAATAATAATCCTTTTTCTGCTTTCAGTTTCCCATCAACTAATTGGCAAATGGAGACAGCTGAGGTATCTTCTGCCAGGTGTAAGGTGAAGGCAATGTCTAGCTGGCAAAGATGGAATTTTGAGAACACAGGCGTAGCAGTCCTCGCTCGTAAAAGTGACTTGGCAAAGGCACTTTTTAAGTCACTGACCTGACAAAACAAATACAGCATCAGTTCATGTGCAACTCATTCAAATCAACATCATGAAACCTATAGTCCCTTTTTATCAGATATTATAAACATACAGCCAAAGTTCACTCATTTTTTTTCAAAAAAAAAAAAATCATCCTCCTTTGTGAAGTTACGCGTGACAAGGGAATAACCAGTTGAAACACATACTGCAGTAATATTCCAGGCAGCAATCCAAAAGTTGGGAATGATTTAAATAGATGAATGTGGCAGACACAATAATTAGGCATGCTGGTTGTGAAACAATTCAATCTAATGTGCTCAGTCTCCAAAACAATATATAAGAATCCGTTTCCATTAATTTATCACTTGGCCCTTCAGATTGTGTTACTACATTGTAGGTGGTTACTCATTATTTGTTCTTCCTTAGAAATGAGGATGATAGTATTCTGCTCAGATTTTTTGTCTCCCTCTATTTCTCAAGGGGGGGGGGGGGGAACAAAAAAAAAGCCATCCAAAATTACAAGG
>VZTE01005077.1:2603665-2613892 GCA_013397775.1 Eulacestoma nigropectus | reverse complement strand
CCCCTTACTTTCCCAAGGGGGGGGGGGGGAACCAAAAAAATGTCATTCCAAAGTTACAGTGAATAAAACTTTCTATATGCAGACAATAGAGTTAGTTTTCCCATTAACCTAGAGGCTGTTTCATAAAGGCTTCACAAAAGGGCTCACCACCAAGTCACCATGCTCTAATGAGTCCTTTCTGATATGAAGAAGTCTTTATCTAAATATTCCTTTGATTTAATTAGCTTTTGTGTACCTCTGCAAATACATCATTCAGCATCAAAGCCTCAGATTTCAATATGGCACTTGAACTATTTGGGGACTACAAAATACCTAGGATATTCTACAGAAAAACAGATCTGAAAATCAAAGGGTTACATATTATAAAAAATTTTAACCACTAACTGTATTTTATACATAGACAGTGAAACCACGAACATGATGTTTCCTTCTATTCAGCTTCAAAGGAATAGAACTTTTACTTTGCAAACACCATTGAGAAACAGTTGATGGATTATTTTTGTGCAATAAAAAAGAAAAGGGGAAGGACTGGAATAAGTGAGATTTTGAAATGCATCAATAAAAATAGGTCTAAAAACACTGTCAGCTTTTCCATGTCAGAACAATTACCATTCTGTGCTTGGATTCACCTGTCTTAATTGAAGTCAGTATTGTTAGTAATGTGAGTAAGAATTACTCACACCCAGTTTCAGGATCAGATTCCAGTTCTGACTTCTAGGTCTTCACATCAAAAGGCTTTTCTACTACTTAGCAATGCTACCAGAAGGAGTTTTACTATGTGACCGATACTTAAACCAAAAGTTCCTACTGCTAGCATGAATAAAAGCAACGCAATGCTAATTGCTCAAAAATCCAGTTTCAAGTCCAGTGTGCAAAAAGATGGGTCTAGATGACACTTGGATATTCTTTATGACCAGGTAAAGCTAATGAGGCACAAGAAAATTAGTACATTTTGAAATAATTCTATGCAGTTACAGTACAGTACATAAATTACAAATTCCTCAAATTAAATATTCCGTCAATTTTGTCTGACAGCATCAATGAAGAATGAGATTAAGCTGAAAGCATACAAAGAGGTGAGAAAATACTCATAACTGATGAAAAGGAAAGAGAGGAGGAAAGACAAGAAGAGCCTCTCCACAAGGGCTTGTTGAGCTGATAGCTTGTTGGGCTGATGATTTAGCTGGCTAAAGGTAAAAGAGGAAATAGTCTCCCTAGAGCCACACATTCCAATTCAGAAATGTCAGTAACGGTTTTCAGTAAAAGATGTAGGAGACAGATGGAAATTTTGGGAAAAGGGTAAATGTTACACCGCACACTGTTGAAAGTCACAAGTAGTAATACTCTGCAGGGCTGCACACCATAAAATTGACAAAGTTGTTTCTGAAGTAGTAGGTGTTAAGACTGAAAAAAACCAGACATGGCACGTGGCAGCAAAGCAAACAGCACACAGTATAGAAACGGCAGTAGCCATGGTTTTTAAAAAAGAAGTGCACAGCAGAATCACATACAAGATTTGTGAGACTACAGCAAGAATTCATACAAAAAAGCATTTGGGGGGTAGAGGGTAGAAGAATGAAATACAGTACCATCCTATTTCTTACCCTGATGCTACATGAAGATTTTCTAAAGAAAGGGAAGCATGAAAAGTTTGTCTCAAAAATCCACGTCTTGACAAACATAACAATGCCATCTGATTTCTCAAGAGTCATCAAGTGCCTCAGGAGTTTCTACTGGTGCAAACTCAGGAGACAGAACTGAGTCCTTTCTGAAGGAGGCCATGCCTTCAGCAGGAGGCAAATGCAAACATAGCGAGGATAGAATAATTTGGAGTACTTCATCCCTACCACTTACATGACCTACGTGTTCACAACCACATTCTAGGCGGCTGTCATACCTCCTCTGCCTGTCACCTGCACTAGGAGGATGAAGGAAGAGATGCCACCTTGAAAGCCTGAATATGAGGGAAGCAAAACAAGAAGGGAAAGAAAAGACAAAACAGGGAATAAAATTATGGGGGAAGCCAAGAAAAGTAGAATTCAAATATGAAGAAAGCACTCACGAGAAGGAAAAAATGGGAGAGGAAGGTAGGAAAAGGAAATGTCTGGTTGTGAAACAAAGGAAGGGAGAGACTTCATAGGAAATGGAAGAAAGATGGACAAAGGATGTGAACATTTGAGGTGAGAGGGACAAGAAAAAATTTTAGAAGGAAAGCAGACGAGACTGTGGTTACAGGGAAAATCCTGTAGTTTGAGTAAACAGGGAAGAAAAGAAGGGAAAAGAACAGAATTTACGTAAGAAAATATAACAATGACAACAATAATAATAATAATAATAATCCTCAATAAAATGCCTGCAAGGTCACAGGCCATTATTAACAACATAGCTTACCCTGACCTCGTGTGTTACAAAATCCACCCATCTGGAGAAAACCAGTGGCTCCAGCAAATGCAAACTCTGCTCTTCTTCCCACTACTTCTAACTTCTAATTGTGACCCAACATACCAGCCAAAGGTAGCTGTCCTGCCAAAACCAACGGCACCTCACTGGCATAAAGCCCTCAGCACCAACAGTGTCCCTTACCCAGGCAGAACGGTTTGTTTGTTTGGTGGTTTTGTTTAGTTGTTTCATTATTATTATCATTAATGATCCCAACTCAAGACAACACTCCCCACTGCAGCTAAACAAACTATCAAAACTTACACACTGACAAGTGAGCTGTAAAATATACTTACCGAAGATGAAGGAAGTACTCAACACAAGAACAAATTATTTTTGTCTTTTTACAACTATTATTGTTTATTTTCAGTCTCTCACACAGATGAATCAATGGAATTGATCAAGAATACACACTTACAAATGCAGTTTTTTGTATGCCAAGTGTATGAAATTCATGGACATGTACTTGTAAAAGCTATTTAGCTTTGGATGCCTTTTAGGATAAGCATCCCTTCCCTTTTGTAGAAAGCTAGCAAGGCCTAGAGGAGTAGGCCTTTGTCATGGTTAAGAAAAAAAATCCTTATAATTATTAAACGAGACAAAGCACACAGACACTAGAAGCCCCCAGAAGAAGTTCTCAGAGGAATATGGGGCAGCCAGCATCTTTGGGAATTGCAAGTGAATACAAAGCCTTGCCCTATTACAAACCAGTTGGATCTCTCAGCTGGAAAATAGGAGCTCTTGCTATCTACAAAATATGAGGTGCTTTGGTACAGTAGTTTTACTTATCAGACCAATGGTGTGGCAATGGATTATGCAGTATCTGTCTAATGGTGAAACTGAGACTTCCTGGACATGAGGTATTCATGCTTCAGTAGATAACAAGTAGTAATGAGCAAAGACCTCCTCTTCAAAAGTCATCTCTGGAGGTGATGACTTTCAGTAAAGGAGGAGAGTCCTCCACACGGTCTCACTACAGATCTCTAGTGGAACCACTAAGTCCACTCAAAAGGTGTTAAAACAGTTTTACACTTTTCAAGGTTTAAGCACTCTCTATTATTCATCACATTAAAATCTTCAGTAAGAGATGTCAACACTGGGGGTCAATTTGTTGCACCTACTGTCAGAATTTGTCAACATGATCCATGTATTTCTTCTATAAATATACCAGGAACTCAAGAATTAAAAAGTTAGAAAACCCTCAATTGTACTTGAAGGGGACTGTACAGTTTGAAGTATATAAACTCTTCTTTCCCAGACAGAAGAGATGTACTAAGTATACTTAGCCTTACAAGTTTGATCATTTACAATGCTCTGTTTTAAAAACAAGGAAACAAACAAACAAAAAAAAACAACCCAACCCCACCCCCCCCCACAAAACCCCAAAGACTCACTATGCTGTGAAAGCAAGGTGAGCCTTCTCTATGTCACTAGCAGAGAGAAACATGTTGACTTACAGACTGCTGCCCCAATTCAGTTAAATACATGAACTCAGGCGAGATAAAACTCACCTTCAGGACCTACCCACAGCCACCAAAACTGACCTGCTGGATATTCTAATGCCAAGAGAATGTATTGAGAACTGTTTCCAAACCCACCATGCATATACCACCGCTCTTCAGACAAACTGTTGTCTTAGCCAAATGTAAGACCTTTTTCAGGAAAACCAAGGTCAGCTCCCTAACCCCCAGGGAAATGGGACTGTACAATTTTAAGCCCTTGACCCAAAGCAGGTTGCTGCTACAACTTTTATCCACTTACACATAAACAAAAACTAATGTTGCTTTCTCACAGAAAATCATGTTTATAGTCTTAAATTTCAGAAACTTTTTAACAAAGAAACAATAACAATGACCTTGCAGGAGACACCAGGCACAAAGAATTTCATGTCAAAATTTTAAGGTTTGGCTGGAAACTGGAAGCAGCAGAAAACAGGCGCTCTACCCTTAGACAGGGTTAACCATAAACATCACTAGCTTCACACTCCAGAGTTCAAGTTCAGAAACCACCAGTGTCTTGATCACATACTACTTTAACTCATATTTTCACGATGTTCCTTTTTTTTCAGAAAATAAACTGATCTCTAAGAAATAATAGTTTAGCCACTTCTTTCAGCCTGGACTTACTAGTTTTGAGTCAGTGATTTTACCTGGGTCAGGTGATGTGGGACGAAACACAATCATCTCCAGATGCCTCAGGACATCTGAAAACATGGATTAACCAATGTACCCCACTGTACAGATGCACCTTCAGGCTACTAAAAAGAATTTTGTTCCTTCAGAAAGCTGCTGCTTCTTCAACAGTTGACCTATTTGCAAAGGAAACTTGCTTTGCATTTCACTATGTTTACAGACAAAACCCAGTGGAAAGATTCTCTGCCTAAGTTTAACACATAGGAATGCTTCTGTAACCAGATCAAGTTACGTATCCTGAACGTTCACAATGGAAATACAGATATTCGAAGACTGACAGTGACTGAACCCTCACACTTATTCCAGGAAAAGGCATTCAAATCCCACAAAGTCATACCTCTTGTTCGCAGCTGCACAGTGGACTCCACTTTCAAATCATTTAGGACACAGACATATGTTTAGGAGACACTGGCAGGTGCTTTAGTTCAAAAGATGGTGGAACTTTGCTTCTGTTTTTCAACTAAACCTCATTCTAACACTCTTAGACATCCTTTTTCCCCCCATTGTTTGTGTTTTCAATAGCATTCAAGGCCTCCAAACAGAAGAGAAGCTGCACACCAAAGGACAACCGCAACCCCACGAGTGCACTACACTGTTGCTTTAAATTCCAGCTACTTGCCATTTCCTTGACTCCCCTGTGAAGTTCTCTCTTGAGCTCCCTCAAACTCCCTGCTGAGGAAAGCAAGGCGGCAGCTTAATCCCAGGCTACAGCTGGATCCGTTCTGATCTGCCTCATCGGGTGCAGAATAACACAGCAGCATAAAGCCCCCTGCCTCACACATGCCAGCCAACTCAACAGAGACATGGCCACCTGCTCATGTCCCACTCCTGACGCAGTAAGGAGCAGAGCAGGCAGGACAAGGCACCCCACCTGCGGCAGGTCTGGCTCCTCTTTGCTCCTCCTTTAGCTACGGTGCTGTATCCCACAGGACATGATCCCTGTCCCTGGAAAGCAAGGCTGGCTCTCAGGCATCATAGGCTAATTTAAGCCTCATTGTGCAAGATCCCCCACTAGCCAATACAAAGAGGATCCCACACCAAAAGATGCTAATATGAATTAGGTAAAAACCAAAGTAATTTTACAGACAAATAATGTGACAGTCAGCATGCTTGTTAATTACATTCGAATAAACTACATCTTAAAGAAAGAACATGCAGGAGAATTTCCTATGGTGGACAGGCTTTTCTCATCCCATTAGCTTTCCAAACTAGGAAACAGGACCAGAAGTGATGCAATAGTACAGAGGTATCATTCATCTGTGAGTACTATGCCAAATTTGTGTTCTTCTCTTTAAACCAATTTCTAATATTCATCATTTTTATAAGTACCCTTATACTAGAGATCTATTAAGACTGGACAATGCACAATAGAGGTTAGTAGTGTCTGCATAGTTATGTAAAAAGAGAGCATTAAAACCAGAATCAAGCCTTTGGCTCTTCTCCGAACTATTGTGAAGTCACAAAAAATAAAATTCCCTAAATTCAAGAAACAAGAGAAAATAGGACAGGTTTCCATGAAACATCATCCATTCTTCCATGGCAAATATGAATGGGAAATCTTTCTGTCACTGTAACATTTTTAAGAAAAGCCATTCAATTATAGTAGAGCATGATGAATGCATTTTCTTCTACAAATTTCAAATGAAACTTACGAACATTTCTTTAATCACTTTCAGGGGTTTTTTTCCACTTTAATATGTTAAGCAGCTCCCATTTGGCACTGAGGAAACCAGTATTGCTCAAATGAGGAAGAAGCCAGAACTGCCGTATCGGGGAAGCAGCCCACTTGTTTGATCAGATGGCTGGTAGCCAAAAATACTAAAATTCTAATCCTGGATCTTGTATTAATTCAACATGAACCCAGCTGAAGTTAGAAGTGTCAGAAATTACAAAAGAGCCATTATTTATTTTATTTGCTTGACTTGGAGATTAACTATTGCAACATCTCTCTGCCTGTTATACAACCAGCAATGAACACTTGTGAACTGTAATTCAGATGAACACTTTACACAGAGACGATCCTAACTATTTTAGTTAAGCTGACTGAAGTCTGGGGACAGAGTAGAAAACACCAGTCTGCTTTATTTAAGCTGAGCATGACCTTCAAATCAGTTTTGCTAAATGAGCCATATTTTCCTTGTCACCATCACTAATGTGCCAGGTTCAGGCTTTTTAGTATGTCCCACACTATTTACAGTATGGCAATGAGCTTCTTGTTAAAACCTGCCGGTTCCCTTTGAAGCTGGCTTTACAATTTAATAACACTAACGTCCTTTGTCCCTGGGGAAGTAGGTGAGGAGGAAGGTGTACCCCTGGCTGTGAAACAACCGACACAGCCTGGGACCTTTTCAGCAACCCACTGTACTACTTTGCTAATGGACCGTGAAATATTTCTGCTGAACTTTAGGTCTGTGAACAACTACAGCCCACAAGAGTATTTTCTAATATCAAAGTGCTTCAAAGCCATGCTGGAAAAACTAACGCTTACCATGCTTCGGTTAAAAGGCAATTGCAGAAAAGAGTTTTCTTCTTCTAGCAAACTACTTTTGTTTTTATTCTACTCCTCCTCTCTTGGTTTGTACCTTCTCACAGTCTCTAACTTAGACACTTTCTAAGTCCAAATTAACCTGATTTTATCCTCCAGGTGTATGAATTTCATACATAGAATTCTGTTCCCACCTTGACAAGAGGGCAAAAGCAATTTCTGTTTCTGTGCCTCGGCAAGCAGAGTTAATCATCCCCGGCAGCAATGACGTTACCACTTGGCCTTTTGTGGACACAAATGTTTTGCTTTTGGCAGAGTGCAGCACGTAATAGCTATTAATCAAACCCAATTCCCCAGAAAAGGCTACCCCAGTGCATCAGGAGCTTCCACTCACACCCAGCTGCAGACATGCACTGTATTTATGGTTTTTTAGGACTGTAAAATATTTATAGAAAAGTGTGCTTACATACAGTGAAATTTTTATAGACTGGCATGGAGGGAACACATGATCAAATGACTGTTCTCACCTGCCAAAGGACCGATAACATGCTGTTACACAGGAGCACAATCTCAAAGAGCTCAGGCTCTTGTCAATTTTCTATTTTCTCTAGTCCAGTTTTGCACTAAGCCAAGAAGGCAGAACTCTTGCCGAGGTATTTGTTTATGTGACAAACAGCATCCCTTTGCACTGAAAGACAAGGATAAGTCTGAATAAAGCAAGGGCTCTATGTAAATTAATGACATGTTGAGTTCACAAGCCGCACATGTCTTAAGACTGCCAACAGCATTATTAATTACATAGTCCAGCAAATTACCCCGCTCTAGGAAGTTGCATGGCACATCCAAACCAAGCTCCTGAGGCGAGGGCAGCAAGAGCATTACCTAACGCCATTAACTCCAACTGCCTCTTAAGTGCTAAATCCATTCTGCTGAACAGACTTCCTACACAAAATTCAAGCAGCATCACTGTTCTGAGATAAAATACCTGCATTCTTGTGCCATTTTCTCCACCTTTTACCTGAGTACAGGATAACAGCACCCACAAGGATGACCTTAGCAGATGAGCCAAAGAGTCCCTCTTGCCCAAAATGCATCTACAACTATGGCTAATACTAGATGTCTTCAGAAGAGTGCAGAACCAGGGCAGGCAGAGCGTGATAATTTCCACGAATTTTCTCCCAACAACCTGTAACTGATGTCTTTGTATTTAATAGGTCTCGCTGGATTTTTCTTCCATGGATTTACTCAATCCCTATTAAAAATGCTGCTCTGTCAGAAATGTCCTTTACAATGTGCATGAAAAGTAGGATACCAAGAGGAACCCTGACTGGTTCTCACAATTGTTGACAAAGGCATAGGCTCTCAGGAGAGGAGCATGGCTATGGAAAGAAACACTTTAGGACTTCTTTGGAGATTCACAAAAATTTGAAAACTACATTTGGAGCTGAGGAGTAAGATGACTGATTACAAAACCCTTCAAGAGCATCTGTGTTGTTCTATCAGTGCCCCTGAATGTGTTAAAGCTCCAGCAAAAGTGGAGCTTGGAGAAAAAGACTTTTAAAACCTACCACAAGAGTAAGAAACACCAAGACCCCTTCCTCTGCACCCCAAGCTGCATCACCTAGGAACACTCCCAGAAGCAGGAAATCTTTCTCAGCAATCCAAAGGAGAAGGAAGAAAACCTGAGAGCCTGCCTAAAGGAGCCTAAGCAAGGCACTCTTGCATTCTGCCAGACCCAAAGCATTTCACAAGGATCTCAAACATATTTTGGAAAAAGTGACTTATCACAATGGCAAAATGCTTTCAGCAGGGAAAAGAAAAAAACCTCAATAGTGTCTTTAGTACTCAGAGGTTGCCCAAGCAAGCCTTCATCAGAGTCCATTTTATCACAAGGATTCAATGCCCCTTTTGCTCCACTAGTAGCACGCACCTAACACACAATACCAGTTTTATTTACTTCCAAAACTAAAGAAGTCCTCATGAAGCAGAACATACGCAAGTGCTTTACTGCTTAAATATCACACAGGACATACCGCAAAGCCTGATTAGGCATCTATGCCAGAATATATCATATCTTACAGCAGTTAAAAAGATGGAACAGCAACCTAACTTTAAAGTCACCTTTAGAACAGCAGATAGTTAACAAGTATCTTCAAAGATGATTTATTTTTATATTTTTTAAATAGTGTTTTTATACTAGCATTCAGAGAGCAGCTGAAATCTCCCACTAAAATCCATTTTTTCAAAGACCCTCTCCAGTTAAGAAGAAACCAGAAATGGGGGGTTTGGCATGGCCTTGAAGAAAAAAGGTAGTATTTAACAGGTTATTGGTCTCTTCTGAAGGTAGGTTGCCTTTTTGTGTTGTAAACAGAGATGGCTTCCTGCCTGATTATCTTTGGTCCTCCAAGGTGAATAAAGAAAATATTTAATCACATTCCATGTGAAGATAACAGTAAGAAAATTTATTTTCAAAATTCATGCCTTTGTCCACAAGAAAAAACAAACAAACAACAAAAAACCCTAAACAAAACCAACATTTAAAACTTCAAAGGCTACCTGTGTTGTATTTGACAATACACAATGCAAGCTCATTCTTTCTGGAATAAAATTAATTTCCATTTAGTGAACCACTATTCAGTTGTCAAATAGTTATCACAAGTTCAAGAAAGAGAATGCTTTTCCTCTAAAACTGCTTTTGCAACTGGTGACAGAGAAGCAAAGAAGAGCTTTTCTCATATGACTTGCAACTTCTGGTGAATGTCTGTTTTCCTGGAAGTATTGAATACTTCTATTTAATCCTGAGGCAAATAAAGGAGTTACAACTGGAAGGAGTGCACAAAAACTATCTGTAGACATTGCCTACCAAGCAAACATTTTTTTTTTTCCTGAGCTCCAGGATGACAAATTTTGGGTTTGGTGTGCAGTACTGCTACTGACCTTCCTTTTTGCTTGAGCACCAATTAAGAAGCACTGACACCATAAAAATGGGTCATATCGATCTGTTGTTTTGATTTGTGTAACATGTCTCCCTCAGTCCAAAAAGCTCACCACCCATTGCTACTTGAAGAAAGTTACTTTTCAACTCAGTTTCATTTTAGAAAGTAACCTCTT
>VZTE01005077.1:2576957-2603632 GCA_013397775.1 Eulacestoma nigropectus | reverse complement strand
TTTTTTTTTTTTTTTAGTTTATAACTAACAGGAGATAACATACTTAAACACAGAAAGGCTACACAGAAATAAACTCAGAAAGTTTATTGACCTACAGTAAGGACATTGGATGAGTTTATACTCATTTTTCTGCCATGCGTATAGCTCATTTGTCTATAACAGTAAAAAGGGGACATAAACTACATTCAGATTTCTGTAAGGAAAAAAAGCCCCAAACCAAAACAAAAAACTCCAGCCAGTATCTTTGAAAAGCAACTTCAATATATAGTCTTTGTTTTAATTTCCCTTAGCTGAAAAGTTGAAAAGGGAATGGATTTAAGCAGCCATACTGACAGGTTAGGCACTCTTAGCCTATGTCCCAGAGTCAGGCATATCCCCACCTTAAACAAAAAATTTTCTCAATATGGAAATTACAATGTCTATTTTAACTCAGCTACTTATTGTGAAAAGAGAGCAGTAGGAAAAAAAAGTCTTTAAAACATTGAAAAATCAGGTGCTTTCATACTTTGACACAATGAATTACAATGTTTTGCAGTGAAAACCGAACACGTTTCCTATAAACGGTTTGACAGAGCCCTTTCCCAGATCTTTTTCTACTATCTCTGCTTACCTGTAACTGCAGAGATTTCTCCGTCCTGCTGGCAGAACAGGTAAGCACAGCCTGGCATTGGCCAGCACTTCCAAAGCAACGGAGACTCTTCTGACAACTGAGCACAAGCAACTGGCTTTTGGCAAGAGACAGTTTTCTGCTCACATTGCAGTGGAAAATTTGGACTGGTTAAAGCAAGTCTCGACATTTTCGTCCTTTTCAGAGGCTTAATTCATTTGTTGTAGTTCAAGTTTAGTGCCAAAAGGATATTTAAAGACACACTGTATTGCCTTGCATAACTTACGTGTTAAACCATAATTCAAGAGCTTCCTTTAACCATGCACAAATATCACCTCAATATACAACACTATTTTTGAAATACAATGTCAAAATTCCTGTGTTACAAAGTGAATAAATTGCTAAAAAAGAAAAAAATAAATTGGATTTGGTCAAATAAGTAACATCATCAACAATACTCAGGGATAAAAAAACCTATATAAATATAAGAAGTGGACTGACTGCTGCTGTTAGGCTTACATACATTTCTATTCCAAAAACAAATTTTCAAAAATGACTTAAATGTGTGTTTTGAATGTGCCTCATTTTAGTGCAATATTTGCTTAGCTTGTAAATATGAGATTTTATAACTTCTAACCTTCAGCCTGTACACACTCTGGCCCCTGACACCTGGTAGGAATTCCTTCCATTTCATACAACATTTCCAGGATAAAACAGGTGAGACATAAAATCAAACCAGACCAGAAAATAAAACCCAAACCAAAATACAAAAATAAATAAATTAACCACCTCACTCTTGGTCAAAGTTACGCCATCCAGCAATCCTCTCCAACTTTATGGGCTGCAAAGTTTGCACTACCAATATTTGGCTTTCACAGAGATATTCACTTAATTACAATACATAGATTCTAGAAATCCTGAAAACCTACTTGAATGGCTCTTCTCCACATTCATCCTTCTGCCCATCACCTGAAACAGTAGCAACCATGCTACCACTTTATAGCAACTGAACAGGACTGTCGGCTACAAAAAAACAAATAAAGAAACAAAAAACTCAAAAAACAAAAACAAACCAAAACAAAACAAACCCCCACAAACAATAACAACCCAAACCAAAAAAATCCCCAAAACCAAACCAAAAACCCCAACCCCCCCTCAAAAAAAAACAACAAAAAACCACCAAAAAAGCCCCCAACCCCCCAGAAAATTATACCCCGAAAAGACAGAAAAGAAAGAGACAACAAAGATGCAGTGGTATTCTAGCTCGATGCTTTCTTACAGAAAAAGTTCACTCAATTTATATAATGGGGGGTGTAAATTTAATTATTATGGTTCTGTAAAGTTGAATGGAAATCCACAATTCAAGGTCCCATTTTTTTTTCACCAGTTGAACAAAGCCCATCAGGAAAACAATTAAAGAATAATCCTGCATGATGCAACCTAAATTTCCTAACTGCAAAACTGGAGTCAATATAGCCACATAAAAAAAAAATATTTTGAAATCAGAAAGTAGAAACCTCTCCATCAATTTTAAAGTCCTATTTCAGGAAAATAATTTTTATCTTCCAGTGAAGCACTTCAAAGATTATAATCATCACTTTACCTTTCCCCTAAGTCAAAAGTATGCTGATGTTTTGGTGACTGGAGACCCAGATGGGTGAGGTAAAGGTGGTTAACCTTCTCAAAGCAGAATATTACTAAAAGTCTGTTTTAATTTCATTTCTCTTTAAGAAAAGAAAAAAAAAAACACAAAAAAACCCCAAACCACCACCACCTTATACTGATTCCTATTACAAGAATCTTCAAGTTTAAGGACCCACTACAGAACCCTAGTGCAGCACAGCTCTCTCTTGACCATCTCACTGGACATCTGAAAACATCAAGTGCATTTCATAAAACCTTATCACCTACAAATATGTTTACAAGCAACCATCAGTTTTTATTATGGAGTACAATTCTGACAATGGTAGGGCAGAGCTAGGAAATACAAATCCTAAAAGCTCAAAATTAAGAAAAATTAAAGCAAATGAATCATCTCATCCTTGTAACCTGATGATTTTTGTGGAACCCAGTTATCATGATGACTTAGGCCTTACAGATGTTAAAAGAAATTTAATTTAAAACAACAGTTGAAGTGCTAAGTATTTGCAGACAGTATGAAGACTAAAGTCAGAGAAGTTCACAACAAACTTACAAGATTAAATATCGTGTTTTACTTCTAATAATATACTGTAATTTTCATAATTAGGTTTGCCAAGAGAGTTTCCTTCTCTGCTTTGCAACAATACCCATAAACAATAAGATAGCCTGCAGTTAACATAAAATTTTTGCAAAGTCATACCTGAAGCCAACTGTGAAGAGTTACAAAAGGATCTCATGATAATGAGTTCACTGGGTGATAAAATGACATCAGTTTAAACGTAAAGATAGGCAAAATAATGCAGATGAGGAAAAAAACAGACAAATAAGGAATAGTAAACACACAGCACTAGATTCCAACAAGACACTGCTACAGAGGAAAGATCATGTGGACATTACAGACAATTCAATGAAGACTTCTGCAAAATATTCAGCAGCTGATGGAGTATAAAACAAGCAGAACATTTCACACTATCAAAGGAAAACAAAAAAGAATTACACTACTGTGTATAGTCATGGAGCATGTAACTCTGGAATGATGAAAGAGTGAGAGAACAGTAACAGCATCATCAGCACTGTGGAAAGGCTTACATGTACAAAGAGGCAACAGCAAGGCTTTTGACAACAGAAGGAATACAAAATTCATATAGACTGATGATAAGGACCACCAGATTTTGACTAGGAGGCAAGGAGTGTTCAGTCATTTACCAGTGGGGAAGCCATGGAAAAGACAAGTATTTTTGCACACAGCAAACAGCACAAAGGTGAAGTTAAATGGCAGGTGATGTGCTGAAGGTCAAAAATACCACCAAGTTAAAAATAGCTTTTCACTTAAAAATCAGATTATTTAAATAGTCATCAGAATCAACAATGGCTACTACGGTTGAGAAGGAAAGCCCTCCTCAAAAAGCTTCTCGCCCCTGGTAGTTCAAGCCATGTGCCAGTCAAGGCACTGCTGTCTCCAGCTTATCCTTCTGCCTTTTTCATTTTTGGATGGCAACTCCTTACATGCGCCCTAGTTCTGTAACTAAGACGGCTACAAATCCATAGGGACACAGTGATCCTCAAGCCCCACTGCAAGAAACTCAACACTTTCATCTCCTATTTCAAACAAATGGATTTCAGAGATGACAGACTCATCCCACCTAGCTTTGAGCACTTAAATGAGTCATTGGCAACCAAAAAGCACTATCTCCTTTACCCTCCTCGTGCCAAAAGGGAGACAGGCACCTGGGGCCACCATGAAGCCACCAACCTAACTGGACAGACAACTGGACATGCCCACAAGGACCAGCAGATGGACTGTGCCACCGGCTCTGCACTCCAGAGGAGGGATTTACCAACTTGAGAGAGCAAACAAACCCAAGCACAAACACATGTGCTCTCAGGCCTTACTCTTGCCTTTTAGTTGTGTCCTCCTCCTCAATAAACTGGGGAAAGAAGCTGAGACAGAATCCAAGTGAGAAACTAGAGAGATGAGAGGGACTGCATCCCTTGTGCCCTACAGAAGTGTCCAACCACTTCCAGCTCCATGGATGAGGTCCGGGTCCAGGATACAGATTCAGTTCCAGGTATCGCTCTCCAGCTCCTCCCACCAAGAGGGATGTTGTGGCTTCTTACCACTTAGGACCTTTTATACCAAGGATTAAGCTGAAGGCTTGTTCCCCGCTGGTGTTTCCACTTCAAAGAGCTGCTACTGTGGATACTAAAGCCTTTGAAAGTGGCCTCACTGCACAGTCCTGAGCATTAAATGAGGTCTTTAAAAAAAGGAGGGGGGGAAAGTGGAAAGTGCACTGGCTTTATAAACAAATCAGTGGGGCCACTTCCAAAGCCTTTCATGCCTTCTCCAATGTGACAGAGAAAACTTAGAGTTTTTTAGCCACCACCCCAACTCCCTTAAAATTATGGCAATAAAGCAATCCATCCCCAAAGTGTTTCCTAGCCTCAGCAGAGGGGAACTAAAATACACAGGGGAATTGTAAAAAAACTACACACAAAGCAAAAAAGTTTTTAAAGACAAGCACTAGACTCCAGGACAGCGGCGCGCCGTGCTGCCAGAGCATGTTCAGCATGCCAATAAGGACTGCAGCACTGCAATCCCCAGCACCAGCAGCCCACGCACCGACGTCCTCCTCTGCAAAAGTCTCCTGCCAGCTGGAGGAGGTGCCCCAGGCCACACTGCTTTTTGGCTACGGGGTGAGGAGATGAAGGTGGGAAAGCTGGCATTGGTCTCCTCACAGCAGAAAGACACTGTAGCAGGGGATGCTGTGCCACAGGTGAACACAGCCATCAGAGAAATCCCATACATGTTATCACAGCCTTTTAAGTAAATAAGAGCGAGGCAGTGCTGAAGTCCTGAATCATTAACTGGGCGCAGAGGTATGCTCCTGTCAGCAGTGAGCCTGCCTGTCCCGGCAGGGGCAGAGCCAGAAGGGTCTGCTGACAAACCAATGCAGCTCTAGGCTTGAAATGTGCATTTAGCTGCTGATAACAGCACTGCAGACAGTCTGAAAAGTGGAAGGAAATAGCAAAAAAAGATAAAAATGGACTAAAACAGGGCTTTGCTGTCCTACGAGGCAGCCACTTTCCGTACCTCGACATTAGCAGGAGTGTCCCACAGAGAGCTGCCAAAGGAGACTATGAAGACACAAACCTGACATGCTGAAACCCACCATTGAAACATCATCCTTCTGAGCAATGGAAAATAATGGAAATCTTGTCACTTGGAAATTGTAAGTTAGTTTTAGACTAAGTTCAAAATACTGCCCATGATACCTATAAAGTGCAAAAATCGTGAGAGATTCAGAAAACTAGGGGCTGGGAGACTGAGCCAGTCAGCATACCTGAAGCATATATAACAGAGCATTAGGGAAAAAAAAAAACCCAAAACAAGAACATAAAATTCCTCAGAAACTCAAGTTTAAAAGTATTCAGTCTAGATAGGAGAGAACACTAGAGGGTTAATAAACCAGAAATTTATTTGCCAGGCCTCTCAAAAGTGATCATAGACAAAAAACATACTGAAAAGTTGCCTTCAGAATTCCCACAAAAAAAAAAAAAAAGCAAAAGGCATTTCTAACCAAATCCTAGCTTTCTCCTTCCATAAAACTTCCATGGGAAAACATTTCTGCATTTTTCCTTACTTGTACTCCCTGATTTTGCCTACTGTCAGAGGTGCTGTGGGGCCTGCACGAGAGAAGATTTATTTTACAGCTCATGAACCTCCAGACTGACCTTGTCTCTATTTATGAGTTCAGCAATGCGTGATACCCGGATCTTCCCAAAATGCTTCCCAAAATGTTTATCATCCACCCAGAAACTGATGAAAAAAATCATTGATCTAAAATAGAACAAATTAATAGACTCTGATATGAACCATCTGTTCCTATTTCTTGATCCATTTCTTTACGCAACGACTGTATCACTTAATCCCTCCCACTGTCTTTATTAGCTATTGTTTTTGTAGTACAAAAAATCACAAATACAGAAAATTTTATTTTTATGAGTGTGTGTGTATTATGTATGCGTGTATGTATTTGTGGACATATATCTAGGTATGAAAAAGGAGGGAGAAAAAAAAGAAAGAAAAAAAAGGAACATAAGAAGAAGAGCGTGAACCTCTGTGTTTATCAGTTTGTTTACAGCTGAGCTCTTCTAACCGGCAAAGTTTCAGGTATCACAAGCCCACCAGGTCCTTTGCCAGACTTACGACTCCAGGAATCCGACAAGTCTTCTGCAGAAGCAGCAAACTGCACACTGGCAGTTCTAAACAGCTTTAGTAATAATCAGCAGCACAATGAGTCCCCTACATAATGAGTAGTTCTTTGTCTTAGTTATAAGGATTTTGCATATAATCCCCTGTTAGGTGTGCTCTTCAATCTTCACAGGCCCAGACTTTTCCTTTTTTAGCACGCCTGAAATACTGAACTAAGAACTTGTCATCGCCAGCATTATCAGAGAGAGAGCTCGGCGTTTTAACGGCCCTGTTACAAAACAATAATAAAAAATTGTGGCGATTAAGAAGTTGGCAGATTCTAGAAAGGGGCTGCATAACTTCTTTCTCCTCATGCACCCTCTACTCCAAATAGAGCCAAAAAGTTTGGTTTTAAAAGAAGACTTTTTAAAAAGAAGACTCTGTGCATCAATAACCAACAACTGTCACTGCATCTGCTAATAATGTATAAGGAGATTAGTTTAATTGGTCAAACAGTTAATGCTGCTATTATTTGAACTAGTTTTCAGCACTGACACTCTCTTGAAATGAGTTTTATTTTCCTCAGGCTATAATTTCCACCTGTTTACAGACCAGTTACATAGCACTGGTGCACATTAGTTAGCCATAATACATTGTATTACAAATATCAAATTAGCTTCACCATCAAAGGTTTTAAAAAGAAAATACATACTATCAAATTTTAAAACAGGTGATTTAGTTCTCTTTTGCTAAATCTTTGCAACAGCCATATTCATAAAAAAAGGGAAAAAATAATTTGACTTTTTAAAAAGTGTTTCTTCCCTGGAAGAGAAAAAACAATCCTTAAAGTCAGAAATTTCTAGTAACATTAGCACGGTATCACTAATAGCTATCATGTGAAATTTAAATATAAGCAATGTGTTAAAACTGTATGCAAAATAATTAATAAGTAATTTCAATTAAACAGTAAGTTTTTTTCTCATCTCTCAGTATTATAAAAACTGAACATTTCACAGAGCTTTTACAAATAAACATAGTACAGATTATTTCTGACATACTTCTGAGCAACAGAGAAGAAGATTCAATCACAGCAGAGGTGATACCTAAGTGCCTGAAATCCCACGCAACATTAAGAGCCATTTTTCTTGCTCAGAAAAAAAAAATTAAAAGTGGTGGCACATAATTATCTCACATTTCTGTAAAATGTACACTTACAAATGAAGAAGTTGATTTGTCTTTAAAAACACTCTATTGTCAAGCACTGTACTTCAGGACCTCTAACTCATTAGAAAACTCTACCTTAGGAAAATAAAGAGAGTAATTCTAAACAAAGTAATTATTCCTTGAAAACAGACAGACTGCACACTGTAAGGTTACCCCGCTAATAGCTCTGATGAAATACACAGTGCAATTAAGCAGAAAACATACTGCTAAATGAAAAGCAGTACCAGAATCTGATCCAAAATACTTTTAATACCAACTATTTACATAATAAATGTAAATACAGAATATTTAGTACCACCTCTACTCTCCAAGATGAAGGTTCATTTACCTAACCATATAAAGTAGTAGCATATATGCACCTTGACCAGGAAATAATTTTTTTAATCCTTTTTGTCATTTGAATGTCTGTCAGTAGTTTGATACAAACTACTTGACTAAGAGATGAATGCAAATTTTCACGTTCGTACTCAGCCGTGACAAGGATAACTCTATATATTGTGATCTTCACGGTATGGAAACCAGACACTGAAATTATCTGAAAGTAAGAGACTGTCTCAAAACAGGAGACTGAAAAGTTTTTTCTGAAAGCTGTGCATAAAAATAGCTTTACTTGCAAAAACTAAATATTCGTCTCATATTTTATAGCTTGAAAAAGCTTATTTTACTTGCTTCTAATTATCAGTCTTTGCCTTATATGCTTAATGCAGTCTACACACAAACAACACATTTAAGCATCAATAGGGATAGAGAGTGAAACATACATATCCATACCCTATGGATTTGTAATAATAATGCTCTACATCCTGACATGTGTTTCATTTGCTAGCAGAGCTTTAAATTCTCAGAAGAGACAAGGTTGATTTTACTTAGAACACTGTAGCATTCAAAACAACCAGTTCATGACCTGAGTGTGTGTCAACAACCCAGCCACAGGTCTCCAGCAAGTACTTGGCCAGGGAGCAGGGAAGTCGTATCAACCTCCTCTAAGCAGAGTCAGCTGTTAGGAGTTGGGAGGTGACATCAGGAGTTCTGAGTACATGTCCTGTACTTCTCCTTGAAAAATGGGAGGGGCGATGGACAGTTGGTCTAGGAGGGCCTACTTGCTGCAATACTATTAAAACTAGTGTAATTCAGCCCTAGGATAAAGGAAATCTTGAAACTTTCCCCCCAAAATTACATCACTGAAAGTTTTTTTTAGGCAGCAAAAGGTTCTACCTGGTTTCTCTTTAAGAAATTGATCTTTAGTCTTCCTCAGTATATACACTTATTTTTTCTATCAACATCCTATCTGAATATAAGCATCTATATGCAGTGTACATGGCTATTACAGGATAAATAAGAAGACAACATTTTCCTGCTGTCTCACCAAATGTTAACCTTAGGGGAAAAAAAATTGAAAACCCCAACTATACTATATACTGTACAAATAAATGATGCTGCTATAACACAACTGAAGTCAGCATGTTAATTCAGGTCACTGACTGGGTGACATCCTGAAAAGTACTGAGCACCATCAATGCATATGGCAGTCTGAGAAAGCTGAAGATGTTTCAGCGTATCACAGGATGAGGAAATGTTCTCAGAGCCCTCCTGCAACATGATGGTAAAGTTTGCTTCCTATCTAACAAATAATAATAACAACTAAAAACTACTCCATTCTTCCAGAGTTTTACAGACTTCTGCCTAAATATCTCTTCCTTCTCTCTAGAGCACTTAACATAAATATTCTCCATTCCTTCCTGAGGCTCCTCCTCTGGAAGAAAGTTGATGTGCCTTAGCATAGTGAAATCATTGCTCTAAAAGCCAGCCTGCTCATGAAATTATTCTGCTAGCTGTGTGTTCTCTCATTAAAAATGTATAAAGATCAGATAATTGCAGCACATATTATTAACCTTGTTTTCCCTGTTTTCATATACAGGTTCTATTTTGCTGTCGAGACAAAGACCTGGAAAGGGCAGCTTTCTACAATAAACTACAATAAGCTAAACTACAATATGAAAAATTCCCCCGGCTTTCCTTGAAGAGAACAAGGAATCACAGCGCAGTCAAAAACACCCATACTTTTATACAGGGTAAAATACTGTAATCTCGTATACTGCTACAAATCTAAAACAGGCGGTCTTGGCTTTAGTTAAAGCTTCCGATAGGGAATTATTTAGATCAGCCAGTCTAATTCACCTAAATCTTCAAACATAGCTGCTATAAACTTCACAGATTTCCAGGCTGACTCCTTCTCCTTCTTCTTAAAGCCAGGCTGCACTTCCAGACAACAACCCAGCTAAAAAATCCAATTAGGGTAGCAGCACTTCTGAAACACACTGACCTATTTCTTTTTTTACTTGTTTTAATATGCATATACTCATGTTCTATTTCTGAAGAGAGAGCTATTTACACTGGAAATTAATACCCTTGGAAAACAAGTTACCATAAAATCCACCTATTTTACCCAAACAGAATCTCTTCACGGGAGAAACAGTGTTTCCCTCACTCCCCCAAGCAACACATACAGTATGCAGTATACTGCAGCAAACTCTTGAAACATTCGATAAAAGACAACGATCCTCCTACCTTGTTTAGCCCTGTCTATTCGACACATTCCCAACGTGAACAGGAACATCTGATATAAACAAACAGCCATATCTTTCCCATCGCATCACGGTAACTAATTCTTACACGAAATGATGAGCAGCCTGTAATGTTTTGGCTTTTTTTCTCAGAAAGCCTTGTGACTTATCTGGGGATTTTTCCTCAGATGATGAAGCAAAGACACAGCCTAAACTCTGTTGCTGAAAGACTGCAGCCCTTCCTTCTCACAGAGCCCTCCCAGCATATGGCAGCCAATCACACCCAGCTTCGTCAGCCCTACTGCTCTTAAACTGATCCTAACGGGATGATTGACACAGCAACACAGCACTTCTAATGTGTAAAAACAATGCATCCATACCGATGAACCAGGAATTTCCCTCGCACAGGGAAGGAGTTTTACTGGTGAGGTAAAGCGATAGCTCCATGAAACAACATACGCAGCAAAAGCAAACAGCTCCCTTTCTCTTCACTGCAACAGCAGCTACACCATTTCTTGCACGAGGATTTTCAAAGCTCTTGCTAATCGTAAACGCCTGCACGCACAACATTTCTGAAACTGCAAAACTGCAGTGATGCTGTTTGTTTGTAAAGGTGAGCCATGCACCATAATAAATCAAACCATCTACCTTTTATTTTAACATGCAGCCAAAACACACTCCAATTCAGGCAATAATATTCTCATTTTAATACTGCATAATCTTATGTGCAGTGTCTACACTTAACAGCAATAGAACCACAACACCTTTTCGATTATTTCAGACTGGTTTTTAGGGACTGCAGGTATGGGATGCTTCTCAATGAAAACACAATGGTGTTTTAATTCATATCCATGGCAGACAAATCCCATCAGCAGCATCTAAACAGAAGTTCATGCAATTAGCTTGCAACTGATGTTCATTTGTATCAAGGTTCTGGCATAAGGACTGCAATACCAGTTGCCATTTTCAAGTCAGGCTGTGTGCAGCTCAACATGCTTGGTACACAAGGTCTGCTGTCAACCAGTTTTCCTATAAATTTTTCTAAAGTTTCAAAACATGAGAACAAAGCAGCCAAGGATTATTAAACAAGAGTTGCAATTAAGAAAAATACAAAAAGGAGCTTAAGCTGAAAGTCAATCTTTATCCAAAAAGGGATAAAGATTGCAGTGCAACAATACTTGCGGCAGCAGTTTAGGCAATTCAAGCCATTACACAAAAAATGTGTAAAATGTGTTTAAAATGCCACTAAAAGTTTAGAAATATGAATAGACAAGAGGAAAACAAAGCTCTCATTCACTGGCAGCTCTGTCCCAAGGCCCCATTGTTTCCTGTGGACTATTTTGCATATTATAAACACAGCTTCCCAAAAATCCATTATTCCTCTATCCAGCAAGCAGCAACTCTCCTTTGGGCTCCACCATCTCCCACACAATTTGTGAAAACCCTCCCCTTCCAGGCACGGCTGCAACGTGTTCCTGCCAAGAAGGCTCCTGTCAGCCAACCCTTACTTTCTGTTCAATCACCCCCTCCATTCTTTTCTATTCTGCCCTATATTAAAAAAAAAAAACCAAAACAACCCTCCTCAAAAAACCAAATAGTTGATTCTGGTGGGTTCGAAAGACCCTGGGGACAGGGGTGGTAACTCCACCCGTTATTAAGATGGCTTGGTGCATCTCGCCAGGATTTTCCACATTCTTTTGACTTTGCCAAACTTGAGCTGCCCTTGTTAAAAATTTTCCATGCTGGACATCTGCTGCAAGATTTATTGACTTTTCTGCCAAAACACAGTTAGCCTAGTTCTGAGATAGCCTAGACAAAAACATGTTGCTCTGCCATCCTTGTAACTCACTGGGGAACTCTGGCTCCTCTGCCCATGTTGGGGCAGCCTTGAAATCTGGCAAAGTGCTGATCCCTTACTCTTTTGATACTGTTTTTGAGGGGTTTTTTAAATATATCGAGGCTATGTTTTTTTGCTATGCATATGAAAATATTTTCCTATTTGACAAAGCTTTAAAACCTGCTAATACTCAGCTGACTCACAGCATCTTTTTAATTTTTGTTTCTGATCCCTACAGTGCAAATCTCGGAAAATGTTCTGCAGTGAGCATCCGATTCCTTCAGCCATCAGTCCCTACGCGGCTGGAAAGGCACCAGCCCCACAGTGCGACTGAGCATGTAATGGGCTCAGGTTACAGGAGATTAGCAGGATTTCCCCTGTAACTGCTGCTCCCATCTGCCAGAGACCAGACATTGGAGCTGACAGCAGGAAGACAACCTCGCCTGTTGCTCTCATGACCCTTGGGCTGGTGCCCCACGGACGTGCATGAGAGAAGCCCTTGAGAGCACACTGGAGAGGGGCTGTCAGAAAGGTCAGGTGGGCCAAAACACGGCATGAGGCTAGGCAGAAGAGGGGGAGAATGATGAGAGGGAAAGGGAGGAAGAGATGCAAGAACCAGTCTGGCTGGTCTAGTCAGGCAGGTTACAACACAGAAGAAGATGGTGCCCCTGCCAGACAAGGGAGAGTAAGCAGCACAGGCAGCACCAGTGACCAGGAGCCAGCCCCCTCTCCACAGATCACATGCACATTCATACCACAACACCCACCGAGAGCTTCTGTGGTCCATTAGTTTGCTCCAAAAGAGGGAGGAAACTTGCAAGTTACCTCAACCCTTCCCCGCCACAAACCCAAGACAAGTCACCAACACAGCCCCTGAAAAGGCGTGGGCTCAGCACTGCCTACACAACCTGATTTCAAGTGCCACTGCTCCACAGTGCACACACTGGTCTTCAACCACTGCAGAGTTCTCACAGCAGTCAGACGGGGCTGGGGTGCTTCCAGACGGCATTCCTAGGACTCTTGAGCCACAAACACAAAACTAGCAGCCATGCACCCACCGAGATCCTCATGTGGGTTATTATGTTAGAAATCTTCCCCTGCCAAAGGATCAGAACACCCTCAACTCAATTGGGTGTGCTGAAAATATACCACATCTCATTTGAGAACTCTTTAGCTAACACCCATCAAAAAGTTCAAGAGAAAATATATGCTCTTTCTCAAAAATGGCACCTGAGTAATACCATAGTAAGGCATGACTCCATGGACTACAAAAAAAGAGATTTTTAAAAATAATTGCTCTGTACATTGAGAAGTAGTTTTCAAACAGAAATGTGCCTGTGCACTCATGCATTTTTCACATCAGTTAAGAAAAAGGCCAGAATTTCAATTTTCAGTCAGATTTATAAAACTGTATTATGTATTTAATTGCAAAACAACATCATCTTAGAGGAGCTGAGAAATTCAGATGTCAAACCCAACAAAGAAGAACAAAGGTAAATTCCCAATTCAGAAAATGCCATCTGCTCTGCTTGATATGCTCCTGTAATTAATGAAGCAAGGGAAAAATGCTTCTAACAGTGACTATTACACACAGTTTTCTGAATGGTCTTGATACAACTTTTGGAGGAAAGTGGACTATTTTGGAAGTAATAAAGAGAGGAGAGTGGACTATTTTGGAAGTAATAAAGAGGAGGAGAACTGAAAAATGCAGAACCCACACAGTTGTTTTTCCTTCCTTACTCTTGAATCACAGCAATTAGGTCTAATTCCAGAAACAACAAAACTTGTCAATTTAAAGAGAGTTTTGCAGGAAGGGTGGAACATATGTAACACCAGCACTGAAGTCACCAAGCAATTTATGTGACACTCAGAGATGATTTTGAGCTGTGCCTAGATGACCTGTGGCAACACTGACATTTTGATAAGTTTGGCAATGACAAAAAGAACTGCAAAACTATTTCCTGTGTCAGTAATAGACTCTTCCCTTAGTAGCTTCCCACAACTGTTACTACAAGCAAAATTCAGCTTTGGTAGCTATGGTCTGAATGACAGCATAAAGAAAAGTCAAAGCAGCTGCCAAGATTTTAAAACTAGGCACTCATGCATAATACCACTGATGCCAGCTTTTGCAGAATACCTCAATCTCTATACTGGGGCTGAAGTGATGGTGGAAATCATTATTAAGTTAAAAATTTAAAGAGTAATATCAAAATTCCAAGTTACTAACTGGGAACAGGTTCTGAAAGGACAGGTCTAATTTTCATTTTAAAAACAGGCTTATCACAAGAACTTAAGTCTGGCTTTTCAACTGTTTTAACTTCCTACCGCCCAGATATCCCAACATCTCCCTAACCTAGGAAAACTGGAGATTGTCTGCACACAGAAAGGAAAATAGACTATTCTATTTTCATCATATATGCTGAGAGAAATATAAAATGAAAACACTCTACTGAAGCAAGCACATATTTAAGTTACATGTTAGGAATCAATCTTACCAAAATTAAGGTGGCTCCTGGAGGCCTTCCAAATGCTCCCTCTCCTTCCGCTGCTTGCACAAGGAGTTTAGGCCATGTCTAAATTGTGAAGTCCAAACACATGGGTTCAGGCACACATCCAGCCTGCATCCTGACTTTATTTTAGGATGACACCAATTCCCCATCGGGATGAAAACTAAGTACATGTGCACCATTCCTCTAGAGGGTGGCTCCAGTTGGGACGGATGATGAAGGCATCAGCCAGAGAACTGCAGTTCACTCCAACCAGGTTTTTGTAGCTGAATGTTTGAGATGCATACACCAGGTGCCATGGAGAGCTGAGCTGCCTCTGGATTGTAGCCTTATGCACTTAGCTTGAAATATATTTGACCAAATATAAACAACCACATTTCACTGAGTCACTCTACTCCCCCTCTCTCTTTATAGTCGCTGAAGAGAAATAGGCATTTGTGGGCTATGATTCATCCTATCCCAAAGCAGCTATTCTAAGAGATTTCATCATATCCTAAAAGCATCTGTGCTTCTGTACTGGTTACCTGAGATGGTCACCCTTAGGCTTCTTCTATCATATCCTTCATTAAACATGTAGGAGATGAAATCTTACTAGAGAAGAAGCCTTATTACAAACATAAATATTTAGATATTTTAGTTACATACACTGGATAGCACTTTTGATTTTCAAATTTGGTTCAAATAACTAAAGACATTAGCATAGAGCTAAAGGACACCTGTATTTTGACAATGTAGTTACAGCTTTGGTGCAAATCCTCAGCTTGCCATAAGCATGTTCCAGCTATGTTGCTATATAAGCTACATAAGCTTGTTCTCTAAGCTATGCTGAACATGTTCCAGGGTTTTTTTTTTCCCTGACTGAACAGCAATCTTTGCACTCACTCACACTTTCCTCCTCTGAACAACTAATTGACACCAAATTAACCTAAGAAGAGTTGAACTGGGATTCTCCTCTTGATTTTCTTTTTCGTTTTGGAGGGGGACATTTCTGGGGAGAGGGAAGGTTGGTAGAATAACCATTATCTTGCTGACTCTATAAGGCAGATATTATAAACCGGCAAAATAATAAGCTCAGTAAAATAAATTGGCAAACCACCTACATTGCATTACTCTTAGAACACTGACTTATGCAAAAGTTTTTTCAGGAAAGTGATTCTGGTTTTCTTCATGACAGCTGAAAAAAAAAAGCCATTTTCAGTTTGCTTATCTGAAATACCAAATCACAGAAGTATTAAAACATTAAAATTTAAATTTTAATCATCCAAACCCAGATATCTACTTTCTTCTAGATGCCCTAGGAAATTTCTGTTGGCCTTCAGTAGCCATTGTTGGAAGGACTGGGTTACTGGTATGTCTTATATTTGCCAGCCCCACACAGATGTCCCAGATATAAAATTGTCTAGTGCCATTTTAGATGCCATATATTTAGATACCTGTACCCATCCAAAAATGCAACCATTTCCTCAGATATATTCCTATCAGAATAGATCTTCCCAAATCTTCCAGCAGAATGTAAAAGGGTTACATACAAAGCAAAAACCCTTTATCATCAGCTGCTGAACCTTATCCAGAACATGTTTTATGAATCACAAGGAAGCACAGGGTGAAAGCACAAGCACTATTTAAGCCAACCACATATATCATAAATTCCAGATAAATCTCTCTCTGCTAACTGACTTCATGTCCCCCTAGCTTGTACAGTATCTACCATGGCCAGGGACTTACTTGATGGAAGCCTCCTGAGCCTTTGATTTTGGCTGAAATAGACACCAAATGCTTAAGCCTTCATAGAAATGTATTTCGAATCCATGTGGTTAGGAAGAATACTTCCCAAATGTGTCAAATTAAGAAGAAAGTGAGTGTTGTACCTCTAAGTCTTTAATACTCAATTGGAAACAATGTGAAGGTGTAATTCAGCACTACCCACTGGTGCATAAATCATCTTTAGTGAGACCCCCACTGGGAAGTTCTTCCATCGCTGATAAAAACATGCTCCTTCCTCCTCAGAACCCTCCATGACTAATTTCCTCCATATCCATTGTTCTGGCCTCAGATTTGGAGTAGTTCCTATTCAAACCCACAACAGGAGGAAACCATTTGATAAATCACCTTTTCATAAAACCTACTAACCTCAGCCACAAAGTCGTAGGAAAACCCTCTTGTGTTTCAAGGAGCGTAGTGGAGGATGCATATACTAAACTTCTGCCCCTTATCTTGGTGCTTTCCAACCTACTGGGAAGACAGGAGCAAGATTTGTCCTCCAAGAAGGAGGACAAATCCTAAATGACCAAAATTAATACTTCATGTAACTATACGAGAGATGCATTCCAAGTAAGTTTTCTGTATGTAAACCTAGTATTTTTAAAATCTACAAAGGTGCAGTTATCAGCCTCAAATATATTTGAAATCCTGCATATAATTCAAGCAATGGCTCCAAATAATACATCTTCGAACAAGTGATGTAATGAGAACTCTCTAATTATCCTTTAAATCAAAAGCCCTATTTTATTACTCCATTATAAATCCAAAGGGAAAAAATGCCACTGTAACTAAGCTACATTTTGAATTTTCCCATCTTCAACTAGCACAAAAATAATTCAACTTGCTCTTTTTAATTCATTAAAATTACCCTGTTGTTTTTGCACAGTACATAATACATGCGTAAATATATATAATACATGCGTAAAACAACCCATCGCTATTTAACAGGTGATGCTGCCTCCCATTCCCCTACAAGCTGCCTCTTAACAGCCTGAGTCTGTAGGGTAGATGCTCAGGGGCATGCAGCAAAATCAGCAAGCAATCTCCACTGTAAGCAGAGAAAATAGGCTCCAGGAAACTTCACAGAAAATGAAAGCCAATTGGATAATTTTTGGTTTTTAAAATCAGTAAGAGCAGCATTCAATCCCTCACCCTTTTAGAGCAATTAATAACCCACACATGTAAGAGCAGAGGACTCTATATAATTAAAAAAGCATTACTTTGGCAAGAAGAGAGGGCCTGGAGTATGTAAGTACAGAGTTTTATTTCTTTCTGTGAAGTATGGATGACAGGTAGGAGAAAGCTATGCCAAGTGAACTGTTGGCAAGCAACTAGTCTTTTGGTTAACAGGCAGCTCTGTTTTGTGAAGTCTATGAGTTTGTGTTCACTTAGGCAAGCTTTTCTTTAAACATCAGACTTAGATGCATTCAGTCACGAGTTTTGCACCAAATTTCTATTTGCACCTCAAAAGAGGTTGCTTTGTTTCAGCTTGTTTTCTGATTACTGTGAAGTGTCAGGAACACTTTGTTGTATAATGCTTTTAAACATTACATGTGGATCTTTGCCTAATTACTCTGCCACATAATACTATATACATGAACATAACCCTTCATTTTTCCCAAATGTCATGTAACAGAAACCAAGAAATAAGTAGCTGTAAACACAAAGAGAAACAGGAATTGTTTTCACACAGAAAAAAATAAGCAAACAAGTATGAGTAATGCAGGGCAAGAAACAAGGTCCTCTAGCAGAAGCACTGCGTGGGATAAAATGGCATCCAAAAGCATGACCTCTGAAAACAGCATGTTTCAAGTAGCACACGTCAATATTTAATCCCACCACCAGAAAAATGAAGCAAATTACAGAAAGAATGCCTCAAAAATCAAATGCATACAGGACTTCATTCACCAGAGATCCAAAGATGGAACGGAGAATTTATTTGTAGGGAAATGTCTGTAAGGGGATATCATCCAGCTTTCTAACACAGGTACTTCACCTATTCTGTATTTTTCTCCCACTCTCCTCTTCCTCTCTCTTTCTCAAAAAAAAAGTGTTATAAGTTGACAAAACCATTCGTTTGGCTGTTCCCCCTCATATCAGCTCTAATAAGGATAAAATACAACCACTAATACATATTAGTAGAGACAAAATAAGATTAGAAGGTATCCTGTCTGCTACCTTTGGCTTATTCAAAGGTAGTACTAATAAGCAGAGGGGACTGCACAGAAAAAGTACAAGATGAAGATTACAGATCTTTTGCTGTGGGGTGTATAGTCTTATGAACTTAAGATTCTGAGGTAAATTTCACTGCAGACCACCTGCCCTTTTGGCGACTGCAATGCCACCTCATTCCCTGAAGCTATCTTCAGCAGACCCATGAGGAATGGTTTGCCACGAGGAATGGTTAATTGTATTAACCATCAAAGAGTTCTGTCCCTTCCTTCACGGACAGGTGAGAACAAAAGAAACCTGTTGACAAAAATATTCTGCTCATCCTCAGGTCATAAATACTTAGGTTAACAATACTGATCTAAGTATAGTACACTGAAACATTACTGTATGAACTACAAAAGCTGTATTGAGGACATGAAAGTAAGTTTACCACCATGCATCCCACAGCAGCAGGTCAGCTCAGTCCAAAGTTGTCTAAAAAATTCTTCACTTGAGCAGCAGGGGGGGAATTCTCCTAGAAACTTTGATTGTAAGAAACCTCAGCGGGGTTCTTACCTAGTCCAGCTTCTGACTCAAAACTATCATCAAAAGCAGACTGGGTCAGCATGGCTCTGCCTTGATGAGTCCTGAGAAGCTCAGCGGGCAGATACTTGCTCCTCTGGATGACCTGCTGGTGTGCTGCACTACTCCCCTAGTAACAAGATTTTCCCAACATCCAACCTGAATGTCCAAGGAAACAATTGGTTGCAACCATCCCTTGGTGTCACCTGGCACTACTAAGTAGAGTTTGGTCCTATTTTTTCATAATCATCGTCCAGTAGCTAACAGCTACTGGACTGTCCCTTGCCTACTTTTCATCCAAGCAAATAAGCCCAGCTCCCTCAACCTAGACCCCTACTCATAAAAGTAACTTTTCACTGCAACTAGACGTGGCAATAGGACTTCATCTGAGCTAGAAGTACTGCCTTGACAAAAGCTGTGACCATGTGCTCAATTCACACCAGATGAACTAGAGAGACTTCAAGTTTTCTCTTCCCTTTACTACTGGCAGCATATACAAGGGACTATCACTCAGATGTTTTTCATTTGCTTCTTTTGATTCCTGTTTTTACTGCTGACAGAAGGGATATGTTAAAATCTCTGCATCCTGTACAGAAATGTCCACAGAATTTCAGACCTTTCTATTCCAGTACTCTCAGATATTTTGCATATTGAATGCACTTCTATTTTACAATGGAATGTAAATACAATGATCAAGCCACCTAACAATAAAAAATGAAGTTTCCAGTGCTTATTTTCTACAAGAGTTCTTTATAGGTCCTTTAAAAACCCCCAAATTTTATCCAGCTGTTTCCAGTTATGGCCATCTCCAAAGATTTCTTTTTGAGACAATGTACCTTCAAGAGTACTGGCAGCTCAAAAAAAAAAAAAAAAAGACAAATCAAAAAATCTAACCTTTATGGATATCCCATTCATTCTGCTCCTTTTTTCAGTCTATTATGCAGAAATCAACAAATAACTAAGAACCTACTGACAAAATCTTGCTGTAGTAAGCAAAGTGGAACTACAGCAGTTTCAATTATTCCTCCTGTTTAGAAAATTCATTATCTCAATCCTAAAAGCCTTCTACACAGTTCTGCACTAATGACATTTTCCCCCATCCCAGTTTGTTTCCAGCAGCAGACTCCACCAGGGACTCAGCAGCAGCAGGGACCAGCTCTAGCAGGTTTGGAACTGCTCATACCACGTGAGAAAAACCACTTCAACCATCTTTGTAATTTGTAAAGAAGAATGATGTAAGCTTTCTAGAAAGCAAGAACAGTGCCGTAGTAATCCTCCTGTCAGCCCCAGGGCCATTGCCACAATTCAGATGACCAAACTCTTCTGCTGCTTCGTGAGGGAGGAGTATTTAGATCCACCCAGCTCTGGCCTCCAGATATTGCCACACCATTAGTCAAGTGGCCTCTTTACAGCTCAGGAAGTGGACAGATTTTTCTTCTCCGTTCCTCTAATTCACAACAGCAAGGACAGGTTATTTAAAAAAAAATGAAAAAGACTGCCTGAAACCACCAACACCATCTTCTGATGGAATGTGCCTTAATCTAACGTTACCCTGTCCTCATCCTTCCTGTCCACACTCACCATGGCTCCCACAGGAGGCATATCCAGGTCTAACCATTCCCAGGATTCAACAGCTTCTGCCTCCAAGATGAATCATGTGCCTCTCCTGTGGGACCCAGCAGTCCGAATGACAAGGCACACTTCATCTGCCATGGTATAAATTGGCCCGGGTTTTCCAAGGAATTAGAGGGAAAGAACCAGAGAAACCAGATACTTTCTGGTAGCTGCAAGTAGCAGGAGAAATACACTCCATCACACACAGGAAGCAAAGAGCACAAAGCATTATGAAATTAAGTGAATGAATTGAGTAACGTAAGACCTACCTCTAACTGCCAACAGGCAATACACAATCCCAAGAGTGAAACACATGATATACATTGCATCACCCAAAGCTCTCTACATGAGATATAAATCCCATGTCTTTTTTCCCTGCTTCTCACAAGACAGCATCCAAGACAAGCAGACACCAAAAAGCACTTTGCTCACCTGTTCTGCAAATGTGAAATCTAAGGTGCTTATATTAAAGCACCTTTATTAGATTTCATTAACCTGAAAAGCCAAAGCTAACATTTATTCACTCAAAGATTACAATAAACAAACAGCTTTAGGAAGGCTAGCATTAATACATTGCAATGGAAGGTAGCAAAATGCCCCAGAATTATGAATCTTGAGAGTTTCAGTAGGCACTTTGACAAGGTTGAACATGATAAAATCCCCAAACCTTATCACTTTGTGTTTTTTAAGAAAAGCCAGTTTCCTCATAGTCCACTGGGCACCTTCACAGATCACGCCTGGTCCAGCCTGCAAAGCATTTTTGACCTAACACCTGACAGAGAAGTTGAACATTATGGATAGCACAACACTATTGCAGTGATGGAAAGAGCATTGCCTCATTCAGGCAAGTGAAAGCATGGCCAGCTTCCCAGGAACCAGAGAAAGCCTCATCAGAGTAAGGACTGAGAAACTCCAAAATCTTGCAGAGCTCATCAACAGGAGCAGGGCTAGGGTCTGAGGGCTCAGGGACCCACACATCAGCAACGATCAAAACCACAGTCAACTCCTGACAAACACTGCTCCAGTAACATACCCAAAAATCACCCCGATGTTATCAGTACCTCACCATACACATAGGATAGAAACTCCCAAATGGAGAATAACAAATAAATGCTGAAATAACTAATGCATCAAAGCCTATGCTAAGGCTTTCCACGCTCAAGGCCTATGACATCCATACAGACATACGACACAGCAAGGAAATACTCCACTTCATGAAAACCTTGGGCACATTTGGAAAGCCCTCTCAGGAAACAAAACTGCGCCTCGACCATATCCACCAACAGCCAGCTTACACAGCTCAAGCCAAGCACATTTAGACATCACTTAATCTTAAAACAGGGTGTCTTTTTTTCTCTGAGACCAGTGAATTCAACCATACTCCTTCCAGTCTGAAATCATTAACAAAATACTTGGAAATCTTCTTCCTCCTTGAAAAAGTAACAGTCCTACCATTGCTGAAGAAACTCATTGTGTATATACTGTCCTGAGCAACCACTGGTTAGCGCCAAACCTCCCATTCCTGAAAAAGATAAGCAACAAAGCCACCTATTGGCTCACTTCAATAACCCTAATGCTACAGACCAGGGACATCAAACGAAACGGACATCCTAAAGAAAGAACATGGAACTTCCCATACTTCAAATTATCTCTTTTCAGAGGAGGTATAGGCTGATATACAGCCTCCTTTCTGATACGATCAGGGATGAAATATTTGTCTCTCACCAGGGAGGATACCTCAAAAGGGCCCACAAAAATATTGTGAATAGTCTGGGTCGTTTCTGGATAAACTAGGGGCAATGAAGGAAGGCAGCAGTGGAAAGCTGCTTCCACATCACTTGTTCCTTTCCCTATAGAGACCTACAAAGCCCAATTCCCTATACACTACTTTCTAACATCAGTGCCAAACCACCAGGTCAATTAGCCAGCAACAGTCTCAAATTCTCCCAATGTGAAGACACAACAGACCTATTTAACCTTCAGCACAAACAACTGCAGCACCATCCAAACAAGGAGGAATAGCTGAAGTTAAACCTAAACCTGGAATTCAGTAGAGAGCAGAGGAAAGCACCATCAAGAGTTTGCAGCCACAGACAGACCCTAGGTTTGTTGCTTTAAGATACATGATCCCAGCTGGTCATAGGTCAGAAGTATTTCTGGACTTTACACTGACATTATACTTTCATACTGAAACGCTACTCAATAACAGCATTGCTGTCTCAGCTCTAACTAGGCAAAGAGTCATCTGTGTCCCCAGCGCACTCCGGGCAGCCCACGAAGCCTTCCAATCTAGGAAATCTGATTACTCCAGAACATGTTATGTCCTTCCCCACTAACAAAGCATCATACCATCATCCTCCCATCGTCCAGGCTGCATCCTCACAGTGCTCAAACATCTACCCACTATCTTACAGCTCCCTGTGGCCCTGGCCCTGGAGCAGAACAGCCTCTGACAGTCATCACTGCCATCAGTCACCCAACGTGAGCTCAACATGTTGGCATGCAGCTGCAAGGCAAGATAAACTGTTGAGTTCTTCAGCACTTCAAGATTTTTGAAGAGGTCTACTCTTTCTTCATACCTGTAGTTGATTGAGCCATATATTTTTATTCCAAAGTTAGTTGAGTGTTTTGATACTGTGTTTCTCTAAATCCCTGAGCCAATCGATTGTGTCAAATGCAGTTACCACAAATAATCCCACCCCAATGATCAAGACAGCAAAATGCACAGGGAAAAAGAGTATCAGCAGTAGAAAAGAAAGAGATTGTTTTTGTTTTTAAAGGTTTATTCACGAGAAATGAGCAACTTGAAACTGAAAAGCATTTTTGATTAACACTCTGCCTTGACTTTCACTTCAATGACATTTTAATGAACACTTTCTAAGTAGCTGTACTTGCAAATGAACGTGGGAGAATACTGAAGAAAGGTAATGGGAGGGGAAAAAAATAATCCATCAGTCATTTTATTTCTTAGATGCCTCTGAGAAAATAAATAATAATTCATCAGGGGAAAAGTGATCCAGCAAAGATTCCACTGTTAAAAGACATCTGGAAAGGAATAATAAGTAGACTGGAAGAGTCTGAATTATGATGGAGGGCTATGAAGAAAGATACAGTGTGATCAGGAAGCCAATTAGGTGACTTTGTAATTCTTCAAAGATGAAGGGAGCATGTTCACATCTGTCCTGAGTACTTCAGCCACAGAGAACTAACAATAAACTGTCAGAAAAAAATTTATAGAAGAGCAGTAAATGTGCTTGTAGGACTGGCTGGAGCCATGAAAAGTGAGATTTCTACTCTGGTAACTGACAGCATGAAAAAACCTTCTTTGATAACAAGTTTAATGTGGTTCATAGTTCTCTATTTCTATTTTTATTGCCAGATTCAACCAAATTCAGAAACCTTCAAGTAGAACTACAGTAAGATCTGTGAGGGCCTGTTTAAAGGGACGGGGGACTGAAGGCAATATAAACGAGCAAATCGTTCATTCTCCTAGCATGGCATGAGTTCCAGTGAGAACATGCCAAATCTAAATAAATTAGGCTATATAATTCTACTTGGCAGCATAAGGAGTAAAATAATCATGTAGTGTTGCTGAGACTCCAAGAGTTACCCAGAGGATGCAAAAAATCTAACACCATCAGGCAGCAATGGGAATACCAATTTAATACACTTTTTCTTTCTTCCTGCCATAAATCAGGACAAAAAGTTAACAGAACTTTTTCCAGTGTCTTGTAACCAAGCTTTTAACCCAAGGAAAAGCAAGACTAAGAAGGTTTCCCAAAAGGCAGTCACATGCCACTGGTGGCAGAATTCATGTACTACTTTTGCTGTGGTAGGGATACCACAGTTTAAGAATCCCTAGGTTAGGAGAAAAAGCAGTCTGTTTAGTACTGCACAGTACAATTCTAGAGACTCTGCAACCAGCAGAGAAACTGCAGAGCATCTGGAGTACAAGAGATGAAAATTTCACCCACCAAGTGTTAGCAGCAAGTAGACTTTATTTTTAATCTTCTTATGACAACTGTTATTCTATAAAAGCCAAATTTAAGAAAATGATGCTCAGATGAAGGTTTCAGCATCACAATTCCAAACACACCAATTCCAAAGATTAGAGATTTTGGCAGGTTTGCTGTTGACTAAACCCAGGCCATTTCTTCAGAGAGAGCCATAAATAATAGAGGAGATAAGTTTCAGAGGGGAAGGCATGTTGAAGTGACACATGCTATGTCATCCACCCACCTACCTGCACAATGCAGATAGGTACCACTCCTGTGGTGACAGCAGGGATACCACAACAAAACAGCCCACTTCTTCAGCTGCAGGAAAACAGGCACTGTCCTGCAGGTTACCTTGCACGGACAGACAGATAGACCCTTACACTGTACAAATCACCAGGGTGGCCCACTGCTATTCCAAATTTCACTGACATGTAGATGAGCCATAGCATATGCCTGCAACTACGGCAAGTGCCGGAGACTGGCATGCCCCAACTGGGAGCTCCAGCCTGTGGCAGAAGTTTTGTGGCTATGATCTCCAATGAGCAACATTGGAGCAGGCACCTCACCACCACCTTATCACTGGAGAGAGAAACCACAGGGCTGGCTCTACCCAGGGGTTCATGCATGCTCTAAAAGCATGAGGTTGACACTGCACAAAAGGGCCTTGTCCACAGTGGGAAAAATTACATCCCATCCAGCAGCAGAATCAACTGTACTCAATGAATGCAAATAGTATTAGTGCCAAATACAAGCTACAAATCGACATAATTGATGCTGGAGCAACTTTTTGGTTTTTTTTTTTACTTTAAACATACTCAGAAACTGTATGAAAGACGCTTTCCACCAGTCCTTGAGAGTAACTTTAGAGCATTTCCCAGAAGAGCTGAAATACGTATTTGGCCCTAAAGCTTACCACAGGTACCTTTTTCATTTGCACAGTGTGGTATGTACACACACGAAAGGAAAATAGAGGACAGATGGCTAAATCTATGCATATTTACCAAGGTACGAATACCACGTTAAAATAATAACCACTAGGCCAAGTCACATGTTTAAAATTAATTACACTTCCCCTGCTACCTACAAGTCCACACTGCTTTAAAAATCTACAAGTCTGAACAAGGTACGTCAGTGTGACACGATCACTTAAGTATATTAATCCCACATGGATATCCTCTGCAGCTGAACTAAAGGCACACAAGTTATTCTCTGCTACTGTTCAAATACATATTCAGCCACATTACTGCTTTCTGTTTCCCTCCCAGCAGAAATGTATATACGCCCAAAAGAAACAGAAAACAGAACATCTGGAAACAGAAGCCTATAGGCAATGTTCTCATAGTTCAAAAAATACGTGTGCATATTCTGTGTATTTGTAGACAAGTACATATGTACGTACAAGGAACAGATACATAAGGTTGCCAGGGAAAACCAGTAGTAAGAAAAACATTTAATTTCGGACAGTTTTTCCCCCTTTGTCCACTCACCTTCACGGGTGGCAGTCCCGTGTCGCGTCCCCCTCACGAACCTGCCCAGCGCTATTCCCCGCTGGCTGCAGCGAGCCCCCGGCGCAGGGATGAAGCGGGCGGGCATGGAACGGGGAGGGAGGATTTGGAGGAAGCCGCTGGGGCGGCCACGGCCCCACGGGGCCCTTTCCCTTTCCCTTCCAGAAGTAACACAAAGTTATGACTCCCGCTCGCACGCCGTGCCAAATGCTGAGTTAACAAAACCATAAATCACCGCTGAACCAGACGCGACGGCCCGGCAGCAGCGCCCGCCGCCTCCCGCCCCGTCCCACGCCGCGGCGGATCCCCCAGGGAAGCGAAGGGGAGGCGAGCGGCGGGGGCAGCGGGCACCCGAACCGGCGCGGGGCTCGGGGCGCCTTCCCCCGCCCTTGGCGGCGGCAGCGGGAGAGACCGCGGGTCCAGGTGCGGCGGGACGGGCAGCGGCGGCAGCTCCCCGCGCAGGGAGGCGCCGCGGGCCGCCGCGGCCGCCAG